>CAAKMY010048411.1:0-30822 GCA_901111285.1 Corrigiola litoralis | reverse complement strand
CATCCCCCAAACCCGCACCCACACCTGGGCAAGAAACCCAACCCATGTCCGCACCAGGCCTTTCAAACTCCATTTCTTCTTCCAAACCCGCGCCCGGACTCAAACTCGACACCATAACCGTGCCCAAATATATCTGTTGGTTCAGACTTCATATGGGACACCATCCATGAAGTGGAGTACAAGTACATGCGATATCAAATGTTACCGGACCACCCCCGAAAGCTGATTGCTTTTACTGAGGCCATGCGGACCGTCGTCGGCGCATGGGCCCCATCCGCCATGTTTGGACTGTGATGAAGAGGACGAGGATGAGGGGGAAAAGGAAAAAGTTAAGGGATTGTTTAAGGCTGTGTGTTTGGGGTGGAGGTGAGTTGACAAGGATGATATGATTGATATTGGATGTTATAGTGAAGAAGATGAAGGGGGACGGGTGGTTTGAGTGTATCAGGAAGAGAGGGTTATGAGTTTGGGGTTGGGGTGAAGGGGATGTGAGGTCAAAGAGGCGGTGGAGTGGTGGGTGATGATATTGTGTTGAAGAAAAGAATAAAAAAAAGCAAATCCGTCCAATGCACGGGTGCTCACGTTATTATTTAACGGATTTCTAACGGCCAGGTACCAAAAATGGAATATTATGTTATTCTCGGGTACCTTAAATGGAATTACCCAAAAGACGGGTACCCGAAGTGGAATTTCACTATATGTCGGGTACCCAAAATGGAAATTTTCCTTAATTTTTTGAGTTAGGTAGGATTACTAGTGTGGCGATAAATTTTCTCTTTGCAGTTTAAGATTGTTGCGTTCTTAGGGTCTTTTAAACTTGAGACATCTGTTAAGCTAACACAACTCCTTATTAGTTGATCCAAATGCTCTGGTTGATTCTAAAGTAATTTTAAATAGTGATGCCCCTTAAGATCATGCATTTATATTAGTCGACAAGCAAGCAAGTGTTCGGAAATATACAGGACATTAGTACACCATTTGTTGTCACAGAGGCTCCAACTCCAACTAGGACTTCAACCAGAACATTTTGAAACAGGAAGTAATTTAAGGAGAATATCAGGACTTCAACAGAAAAAACAACTTGCTGTGTATAAAGCAGCTACCTTGAACGCTAGGGACCTGTACAAACGGCTATCTTTAACATTCTTTTCTACGGAGGTTGTTGATACAGAAAGATAAGACGCAGCTATGCAAATTGAACTACGCTGTCAGATACTGGAAGGGTTCCCTGGTCACTAGGTTCCATGAAAAGCCTTTCCTACGGCTTGTGTTTTTAAGAACAATCTTTTTGTGTTTTTCTTTCCACCCGAATTTGATTGTCAGATGTATTTCCATCTGGCATCTTCACTTGAGGTTCAGATGTGCGACCAGAGTTTACTCCGAAATTCCCTACCATATCTATCTCTTCTTGTGTTCTCCTCTCCGTGTTACCCTGAGGTAACCTCTGCTTTGACCTTGACCAATAAGAGAAAGTGAGTTTGGTCCAAGCCCACCCTAGTATGGCTAAGGACTTTCACTTGGTCCATCACACAATGAGGCACAAAAACCTTCACTTAGCCCATCCACATCTAGCCACACCCACCTATACCAGCAAATAAGAGTGTGATCCAGTCATCTAGATATTAGAAGTTTAGAACCAAGAAAAAGAGTGAACTTAACTAAACCATCCATACTCACAAAATCGATAAACCCGGCCCCCAAAATAAAACCAAAAATGGCGGTAGCGCTATCACCCGCCACGTCACTCCGGCTGAGACCCCACACAGCACTCCGCTTCCTCTCATCCCTCACCAACTCGCCATTTTTCTTCACCCCTCCAATAAAGACCCTGATACGTTACCCACGTGTACACCCCACTCTCTCTCCTCCACGTCACCGCTTTTTCTGCGCCGCCGTGTCTCCCGCCGGGGAGACGGCGAGTAGGGTCGGGGAGTTTCGGAAGCGGCTGAGGATTGCGGATGTGAAGGGTGGGCCCGATGAGGGGCTGGGCCGTGTGGGCCAGACTTTGGTCGTTCGTGGGTGGGTCCGGACTGTCCGTATCCAGAGCAGCGTTACTTTTATTGAGGTGAATGATGGGTCGTGTATATCGAATATGCAGTGTGTGGTCAGTTCTGATGCCCAAGGCTATGATCAGGTATTGTGTGTTTTACTACAGTTTCTTTGATTATTGAGTAAATGTTATTAGCTTGGTTCATGTCATATTTTTGATAGCGTCAAAACTCAAATCAGAGATATGTATCCCTTTGTTGGCCCAGCATGGCTCCGTCGTCTTTTTTTAACTTATAAACCCGGTCTTTTTTGGCCAAAATGTGAATGTTGTGGTAATGGAAGTCGTGTTTGTACAATGGTGAAATTGCCATGAACTTAGGCTGGCAGAAACTGACCCCACCTGACCGATTCCCAGGCCGGAATGTCTATCAGCAAACTGTTTTTATGGTTGTAACACTAGAAACATCTAATAAATAGTGTGCCTGCCCCATGACCGTTACGAATTTCGCCATGCCCGTTTTGCCAGACAGGATGTCTTGTATGGGACTGGAACTGGGACTGCCTAAAGTTGAAATTAGACCATTTTAAAGCGGTCACGATTTGGCTTAAAGTGATAGCTATTTTACGGTATTAGTAAAAGGTGGTTTCTTTAACTCAATTCATGGCTAGGTCAAATTTTAAGCTAAAATTAGACCTTTTCTTTGAATGATTTGTGTTTGTCAAGCAGAAGTTGTGAACTCAACACTGTGTAGTACTTATAAAGAAATGAAATTTCTATATTGTAACATTGTGTTTTTTCTACCATGACCTTGCTTTTTATGCTTCTTATTTAGAACATCCATAGAATAGGCAGAAGATATTTTTACGTGGGAAGAAATTTTGGGGTGTATTTGCTATACATCCATCCTCACTGGGCAACTCTTTTTGTATTTCAGGTGGAAGCCGGATGTATAGCCACTGGTGCATCAGTTTTGGTTGAAGGTGTCATTGTCGGAAGCCCAGGATCAAAACAGAAAATTGAGTTAAAAGCTAACAAAATTTTGACGGTAAAGAATATTTGTTTCTCTTTTTTTCAATTGGCTTTGGAGAATATATTTCGTTAAAAGTTACTCCTTCCTCAATCCTGAATTCCTGATGGCATATAGTTACTTTGATATGGAGAAGTAATTTTAGAGAGATTCGGTCTTTTCTACCTATTTGAAGTCTGAATGTGAATCTTTTCTGCTTGAAGTTGTTACTATCATTTGCCCTGGTTATCACGCACAAGAAACTTACTAATCTAGAAGTGTTAACAATGAATGGAAGAAACAGTTATCTGATGTACTTATTCTTCTCAGGCACTGACCACACTAGATAGAAATCCTGAGTTCTAAATGTGATTTTTAGGGTGTGGGTGAAAACAGAAAAGTGAGATGATATATTAGAGCATTGTAAATTTATTAAAGTACAAGCTTAGTGAAGGAAGAATTCACCTAGGTTTATATATGGTTACAACTCAGGTAAAATTCTTCTTAGAACCCATACCATATCCCATACGGCTTAGAAATGTAATATGATCTAGGTATTGTTGTTTCGGTTCCCACTATCATGCTCCAGCGGCTTTACGAGTTTACTTGTATAGGGTTAAATTCCAGTCCCAGTCTATTTAGGAGGAGTATTTTCTACAAATATGCTGATGAGAAGGCAAATCCTTTAAATATTCATCCTCTGGAAAAGCAAATGACATATAAAAATAAATAAAAGCATTCTCTTCCCTTGTGTTGTCAATGAATCCCAACAGGAATTAGACTTTTCACACACAACCTGGCAGTGGTAGTTACTTGGAAAAGCATAGGTTGTCATCTCTAGAGTGAAAAGGACACATTGCATTCTTTGTTTTTAATCTGCTGCTTTTCTTCTAAAGAATGTCATGGTTCATGAGTCATGACATAAGTTTGTCAACCTGTCAAGGACACCTTTGGATCTGTCATTTTGTTTTCTAATAATAATTCTATCTATTTCTGAGTTGTTAGCTACATACATGTATGTTGGTGATCACATACTTTTCTGTTGACTCCTTATTTGCCAGGTTGGTGTGAGTGATTCGTCATTTCCGATACAAAAGAAAAGGGTCAGCAGAGAATTTCTGAGGACAAAAGCTCATCTTCGCCCTAGAACCAATACTTTCGGTGCGGTATGATCATTCCTTAGTGTTTTTTGTAAAGATCAATAGCATACCCTTAATTTTTCTTATTTCATAAATGAACGAAATACGAAATATATCTTTTATCTTATTTTTGCTAAGTTGGAGCCTGTCAGTCATTATACTTGACTTGTCCTTTCTTTTTGCTTTTTATTTGCGGAACCTACTCTCTAATTCAGTTAATGAGTGTCAAAATAGTAGGTATGAGAAACAGACTTTATTGGTTCTATGTTGCTGGAAATAACTCAAAGGGGAAGATATTTGTTGATAGGAAATGAAACGGAGTTTGAATTTGTTTGCTTAATTGTTTTTATTTTTATCGCTTCAAACTAATTATTACACTAGAAACATTTCCCATTCTGGAAATTGGATCTTGCAACTAGAGCTAAGGGAGAATAGGGCTCATAATCAGATTAACAACAACTGTGAACTGCAATTCGAGATGAAATAGTAATTGCTTGAAATTTTTCAAGAGCAATCTTTTGTTGTTTGATTGAAACAACTATGTCTTGGTACCCGAATTTGGTGGTTCCTTCCTTTCTAGTGTCAACTAACACAAGAGTAATTACTTTAGATTTGAGTTCACCTCCCCCAACATTTGTTATCTGTATATTTTAGCATGCGATTAAGGTGTTTCGACTCTAAATGACATCTATTTTTGTGGTGGCAAGCTGCTTTAGGTTGCAAGGGTGAGAAATGCTTTGGCCTATGCCACTCATAAGTTCTTCCAAGAAAATGGGTTTGTTTGGATCTCAAGTCCCATTATCACTGCTTCAGATTGTGAAGGTGCTGGTGAACAGTTCTGTGTCACTACTTTGGTATGTAGTGTTCTGGATGACTTTTGTACTCACTGTTTAGAACTGTGTTTTTATGCTTCATGTTGTACTTGGAATCTTTACTTTTATTGGTCTGGCTGAAGAGAGGTGAGATTTTCAGTTAGCTGGAGCACCTACTCTAAATAGTTTGCTTCAACCACCCTTTGCATATCTTAAAGTGGCTAGTTCTTTATAGGACACTCATTTAGATTGTCTGTCATCACATCTCTTGTTTTTATTGCATGCATACTGGGTTTCTTACACAATGCTGTTGTCTGTAGAGCTGACTAATCAGTAAAAACATTTATCCTATTTATGTTACCAAAGAATAATTTTCGCACTTCCCAGTTATAATATTCTTCAGTAAGTTGTTTGGCTCAGTATGTTCCACCAAGTGAAAGATTACTCTTGCTCTTGAACGCTGTTATCTTACCACATTTTGATTACGCAGTTACTGCTTCGTCCTAACTTCTAGAGTATCGCTTGTTTTTCTCAACAGATTCCAACCTCCCATGAAGTTGTGGATTCTCCTGCAGCAACAATTCCTAAGACAAAAGAGGGGTTGATCGATTGGTCCCAAGTGAGTCCCATCTATAGTTGTGGTTTCTTCTACTTACCTTGACTTAGAAAAACAGGTTTCAGAATCTGAGTTGAATTTACTCACGAATGGAGCTTGATTGATTGAAATGATGATCTTGTAATAAATGAGTGGATGATTTTGAGCTTCCTCTCTTGCCATCGTATTTGGCTAAATTTGGTTGTTGATGGAATTATCCTGTTTCATATGGTTGTTGAGGTCAAAGGCTAGTGAACTAGTTACTAACTTACTCTCGTTGTTTGAGTGTTCAAAAGTGCCTTTAACATGCATGAACTCTTACATTTCAATGCTTGTAAGACTAAATTTGCAGATTTCTCTTGAATTTCGTGTTTCTTCCTTATTGAACCAGTTTTCTACTAGGGTTTGTAAGATTGTGGAAACTGGAAACTTTGCAGTTCTCTCTTGAATATTATGTCTCATCCTTCTGAATCCAGTTTTCTACTAGGATTTGATCGTGTGATAGGTCAATAATTGTTACTTCATATCTAACATTTGATTTTCTTTACTGTCAGGATTTTTTTGGGAAGCCAGCATTTTTGACTGTCTCAGGCCAACTTAATGCTGAAACATATGCAACTGCTCTTTCTGATGTAACTTCGTCTTCTTTTGGCTCTCTTCTGTTTGATTCTGTATTCATTTTTTTCATATTAATATGCTGATATTATTCTCCCAGGTATATACATTTGGCCCGACATTTCGAGCTGAAAATTCGAACACCTCTAGACATTTAGCTGAATTTTGGGTATACTACCAAACTTATTATCTCTGGCAACTTTTTTGTTGAACACTTTGAAATCTCTGATGCGTGTTTCTTGATACTGTAGATGATTGAACCCGAACTCGCTTTTGCTGATCTTAATGATGACATGGCTTGTGCCACAGCTTACCTCCAGTATGTAGTATGTTATCTCCCACCTCTGTAATCTCGTTTCATATAGTTGTTTGGTTTAGTCATCATATTCTGATCCACAGATAATCTTATTGATTTTTGTTTACTTGTGAAGGTGAGGTATATTCTTGAAAACTGCAAGGAAGATATGGATTTTTTCAACACGTGGATTGAGAAAGGCATTATAAGTAGATTGAATGTATGGTTTCTTGCTGGACCAATCACCCTTCCCCTCCTCTCCCCTTTTGAATGCAAAGCATTAGGTAGATGTTGAGTGTTATTAAATATTAATTATTGCGTTCCAGGCGAAATTGGTCTTTTCTCTTTGGCCTTTTGGTTTGATTCATGCTCTCTGCCTAAGATTTTTAACACTATATATGTCTGATCCACAGGATGTCGCTGAGAAAGATTTTGTGCAGCTAACGTATACTGATGCTGTTGATATCCTTCTAAAAACTAATAAGAAATTTGAGTTCCCGGTATGCATTTCTGCTATTAGATAATCATATTTTGGCTCTAAAGTCTAACTATGTTCAAATGCTATGTCATCAGTCACCTTGATAAGTGATAACTACTTTGGGATGTCTTGATACTCTTATGTTGGATGTACACATCTGTCTTCTTTCCTTTGGTTGGGGTTTGGGACTAACATGATGAGATTATTATGGAATGAGATTCATGGATGAGATATTCTTTACCAAAGGGATTATGATATGATCAAAGCTCTGGATCATTGGTCTTAATCATTGATGACGGCATGCCAGTTAAATTAGTATTTTTGTTTTTGATATGTCAACTTCTTGGGAATCAGAATATGTCTGTGCTTCCAATTTCCAGTGTGTTACTTTCCACTGTGCCACATGGAAATGCATAGTTCATTTACACATACGTTACATGTCTTAAACTTTGGGGATATTTAAAAACCGTAACTCCTTACTGAAGGATTCCTTCCTCATCTTTCTCCAACCTTAATATCATCATTTTGGACTGTTTGATGTCTCATTTAAGTCAACATTTATTGTCAAAATGCTTCTGAGTTTCCTCCAGGTTCCTTAATGCTGAATCTGATTGCAACAGGTTAAATGGGGTTGTGATCTTCAAAGTGAGCATGAACGTTATATCACTGAAGAGGCCTTTGGTGGTTGTCCTGTAATAATTAGAGACTATCCCAAGGTAAGTGCTTATTGGATGGTGGTGCTTTGGGACTCATATGTTATGACGGAGCTAACAAAAACTATTTTTTTTTTAAATGCATTGTTCAGGATATTAAGGCGTTCTACATGCGGGAAAATGATGATGGGAAAACCGTTGCAGCGATGGATATGTTGGTTCCAAGGGTAATTTCTTGATATATCGTCTTAATGTATCTATTATCTATGGCTGATGACTGTGAGTACTGTGGTGGGAAATTTGAGGAACATTTGCTGTGACCTAGATCCATATGGTTACACAATTCAGAATCTGAAAATAAAAAAAAAAATTGCATCATCTGTTACCTTTCAGTTTTATTTGAGAAACATAGGGGAATCTACGATTGAAGGCTCGCTGAAGCAGTTTTTTATTGTACAGTCTATTTCTTGTAGGAAAGGTTACAAGCAATAAAGAAAGGAATTTGCTTTATGATGGGTTTATGAATGTCTATACTAAAAATGTTTTTAGGAATACATTTTTTTATTCGCCTCCTATTTTCTCTTTTCATTTTACACTTCCCTCTTGTCATTTTTTCTGTGTGTTGTGTGGGCTGTAGAGTTTTTCTGGGAGATGCTAGATAAAAAATATTTATGCTTGAATGAATGATCTATGTTTAGTTCTTTCCCTTGTAGTGTTAATTTCCCTGCTGCTTGTCAAAGCCGGGATATCTTACTTTAGGATATGACAGGCTTGAGATCATGTGTTGTTCACTGGTATTTGCCTGTATATAACAGGTAGGGGAGCTCATTGGTGGAAGTCAAAGGGAGGAACGCCTTGACTATCTTGAGAATCGTTTGGATGAGTTAAAGCTTAGCAAGGAAAGCTACTGGTGGTACCTTGATCTCCGTCGTTATGGATCAGGTTTAATTCCTTCCATGCTGCTGAAATTGTTAGTATGTTATGCAAGAGTCGAGACTTCATTTTCCTGGTTGTTTATCTTTATGGTGTTAGTGTTCTTGTAAGGGCTTGTTGTTGACATTGCATAAATTCTAATATTTCCCAGCGGACTTATCAGGGTTGATGAGTGATGGGGGTCCAAACTAAGGACTAAGCCTACTTCTGATTGAGAACAAAGTCGAAAGTTTGAGAATCGAAAGCTGTCACGCTAAAAGCTAGCTCATATTCCTAAAAGTTCAGCTTTCATGTCATTGTCTGAACATTTGCTTAAGTTTGAGTAAATTGTAGAGTTTAGTGCTTGATTGGGATCTGATCTTGACTGCTTTCAGTTCTGTGTCTGGATTCAAATATTTGATGCTCAAACTTTCTGCTCTGCAGTTCCCCATGCAGGTTTTGGACTTGGTTTTGAGAGGCTGATCCAGTTTGCAACTGGGATAGACAACATAAGAGATGCAATACCATTCCCTCGGTCACCAGGCTCTGCTGAATTTTGATATACAACCTTTCCCAATTTTTTAGTTTTTGGTTTAAATAGAAGTATATTACTTTTCATTCAGTTCTTAGCAGGTTCAGGCATATTCTTTTTTCTTACGGTTGAAGGTGGCATGAACTGTGATATGTATGCCTTTTTTGAGAGAGATGTGAAAATAGCATCCCAATTTGTCGAAGAACATAATTCATGTACAATGTTGAAATGAACAACAATTTGATTGATGTATAGAAGAAAATTAATAATATGATATCAAGCTTGCTTCATAAGTTAGTTTTACAGGTATTGGATTTGTCTTGTGATGTAACCTTCAGGCAGAACTCAGAAGAGAGAAAGGCGTGAGGAATAGATCCCTATAATACTTATAGGACTGACACTAAACTCTCAGTAAAGCCACCCGTTCTTAAAACCCCTGATGAAAAAAGAATTCTCTATCAGCTGCGTTCTCAGCAATGCATAGCTAAGAAAGTGTGTTTTACTGATAAACTAAACATAGGATTCTACATACAAGAGGAGATTAACCAAGCAATTTTAACAAATATATAAATGACACATTCCATTTTCTCTGAGTACTATGGCATCATTTCTCACATGCTCAACCCATTATTGTGTGTACCTGCTTCGAATAGCATTCTTAGTTAATTGTGAATTGTTTATCTATTGATCTTTCTTTCGCTGTACATCTAGAGCTGTTGTAAGGTCCTCAGTCACTCTCTGAAGTATGCATCACTCTTTTCGTATATTGGAGGGCTCCTCTTTAAAATCAAACCGCAAGTTTCAGGAGTGACAGCATGAAAATTATATCCTCATCACAATGTTAATGATCCTGCCTCTCCAACCACTGATCTTCAGCGCCCGAGTATTTAGCCTCTTATCGATCTCCAGGTCCATTCTGCCCAAACCTACCCATTGCTACGCCAAGCTCATCATCTTGCATCTTCAATCTCTATGACTGCAATGAGGCTTAGAACCACTGGAGTGTGCGGCTTAGCCAGACATACGTGCAGAAGATATTACACGTCTATGGACCACTTATAACCTCACAAGTTTTCCTTCACTTCTCTCTACCCACTGCTGTCACTTTGCTCTGTCAAATTCAACCCGATAATCGTAGGATAGCACAATAGAAGCCTCTTGCCGAAATATACTTAAGGTGAGAGAGCAATCTTCATGCGGCAGAATAGCCAGCTGCATTTATGTCACTTCGAAAGCACTTGGTCACAGCAACATTATGTGAGCAATTCCAGTTCTTAAATACGAGTATCTAAATTTGAAGAAGAGTTCGGAACTTTACTCGTCTCTTTACACTTCCCATTCTATCATATCCGATACCAATCTTACTATGTAACAATTTCATAGCCAGTTCTGCTTTTCCTACTTTCCTCAAAGCATTTATCAGAACAGTACGAACTCTTCCAGGGATCTCTCGGCCCCTATCAACAATCCCATCAGCCAATTTGCAAGCCTGCTCAATACGGCCAGCATTACACAGTGCATTAATCATATCTTCGAAAGCATTCTCAGGTATAACTCCCATGGGGGCAAGGTCATCCAAAATTTTGCAAGCTCTGGCAACCTTGCCACAAAGGCAAAGTCCAATTGCAAGAACTCTAAAAGAAGCCGAAGTCGGTGCTATGCCTTTATCAATCATCATATTCCACAACTTCAGCGCTTCTTCATTTTTGTGTTGTTTGAACAATCCATCCATAAGTATGGTGTATGTATAAACTGTTTGATCACAGCCCTCGGCATCCATCTGATTAAAGAGCGTTAAAGCTTCATCAATCTTTCCAGATTTCGCACGAGCATCAATCATAACATTGTAGCAATAAGAATCACGGGTGCAACCCTTGTCAGCCATCTCTTCAAAAAGCTTTTCTGCTTCCTCAACTCTCCCTCCCTTACCCAAGCCATCAATGAGAGAACAATAGATAGTAGAATTAGTACCAGTCCCCTCATGTTTGCACTCCTTGAAATAATCCATTGCCTCTTCCAACCTCTCATTCTTGCACAAGCCATCAATTATAGCACCGTAAGTAACCTCATCAGGCGCAAACCCCTCCCTCTTCATCCTCTTAAACAGTTTAACCCCTTCCTCCACATTTCCACTCTTAACACGCGAATCAATCAACGCAGTATAAATAGCCACATTCGCCTTACACCCCCTCCGACCCATGTCCTCAAAAACCGCAGAACCTTGAGCACACTTCCCACTCTTACAAAGCCCACAAATAACCAAACTATAAGCATGAGGCGGTATCTCCAGCCCCTTTTCCACCATCTCATGGTAAAGCGACAAACAAGCATCAAAATCGCCCTCTCCATAACACGCCTGGATCAAAGTCATGTACGTAATCTTATCCGGCTCAACACTCCCAACCTCCATCTCCCTAAACCTCTCCATTGCCTTCCTTACCTTCCCCACCTTACTATACCCTTTGATCAAAGTATTATAAGTAACAACATCCGGCCGCGTCTTCCCATTCACCATCACCTCAAACACCTGCTCGGCCGAGTCAATAAACGCCGAATTCACCAACCCATTCATCAAAAAATTATAAGTATACAAACTCGGCTCGATCCCACTCTCCTTCATCCTCCTCCACACCCACAACAACTCCTCAACCAACCCCAAATTCCCAAAACTCTTAATCAAACAATTAGCCCCATTGACACTCATATCAAAATCAAACCTTTTAAACATATCAAACACAACCTTAATCCTATCAACATCATTAGCAGCACACAAAACATCAATCAAACAAACATAACACTCCAACTTATGCTTGTACCTCCTCTGCTTACCGGCCCAAATAAAAAACCGAAAGGCGGTACCGGGGTTCGCCTTCACCTGGGGGGAACTCAAGACAAAAGAAACAAAATTGGGTGTTAGCTTGATCAAATATTTGTCACAAAATTCAGTTAAATTGGCCTCCATATCAGGTGAATCATCGAGAAGGGTGACAATTTGTGGGACCCATATGGAGGGTTGGAGGTTCTGCTTCGTATGCGAGACGATATCGGAAATGTCGGTGAATGGTTCAATCCATTCAGGGGGAGGGAGTGAAGTGGTGGAAAATACCCACCTGGGTTTTTGTGTTGGTTGGAAAAATGGAGTTTTTGGAGGTAGAAAATGGTGGGGATTTCTGCCATTGTTGAAGGTTGAAGAGAGTGGTCTGAGTAGAACAAGGGTTTTTCTCATTTTCAGGGTTTTAGCTCATTTCTGTGATCAAGAGTTATTTAGTGCAGTTTTGGCTTTCACTCTTCGGTTTTAATCCGGATTCGAGCCGCGATAGAATTCACCCTTTAAACTTTAACATTGGTATGAAATATGAAATTTTTGATTAAATTAGAACAACTCATTAGCACTTTATCTAAGTGCTCTGACGTTTAGTAGAGTTTGTTGTTTCATGTATCTTAGACGCGTCCAAGAGAATCCGACACGACTCGACGATCCGAGGATTTTAAAACTTAAGAAACATCAATCAAACATGTATATTTTAAGTTTTTAGTGCCAGAGTAACATAGATGTGGTTTCGGGAATAAAAGTACAGAAAAAAAGTATTGAATGAATGACGTAGCTCACAATATCTCAATCTTTAATCCAACTAGGCGTTAGCATAACAGAGGACATGATGATATGAAGCACCTCTTTTCCTTTTCTTTTTCGGGATCTAGAATAAATATTTTTACTCTTCCGTTTGATAGGAGTGTGTAAAGTTCTCATAAGAAAATGAATTCTCGTGTTACGGATTGAAAGGTAGGAATAACACTATTTATATGAAATGTCGATCACCATTGTACATGTAGGAATGAAAAGCTTAATAAATACATCAAATTTGTCGTTTCTTCACATCGAGTACTCAACTTGAACCATCCTAAGGTTTATCCACCTTTTTATTTAATTGTTAAGACGTAAAAAAAAAAAGTAAATCTTCCTTTTCCATTGTAATTGTCAAACAATTTAACCAATAATTTTACTTTTTTTTTTATTGTAACACTATAAAATGCGTTTGTTGTCACCATACACCACAACATTCTCGTGTTCATTTTCCAGCACACCACTCCATTGATCGCAACACACGGTCTCTCCATCCCTCCTTTCTCTTTCTCTCTCTTGATTAACGACTTCAATCATTATTACTCCTTCAATTCTTGACAAGATTACAAAAAATATCTTAACTAACTAATAAATCTTTACATGTATAATATGTGGGACTTTATTTCATTTTCTGTGTTTTGTGGGTCAACTTAACAATTATTGTACTACTAAACTATATCACTATGACCCTTTATTGTATTTCATAAAAAACTCTTTTGGCACATTTATGACCCATTATCAATAAAACTCTTATTTCAATGTATTTTTATGAATTTGCTTCTCTGGGTACATTTTAATATTTGGGGTTGAATGTGTGCACGAAAATTTTAGGACTTTTCATGAGTGTGGTGGGTCTAATAATATGAGAAACACTTGGTATGATGGTCTTACGATAAAAAGGCGTGAACTTTCCACGTATAATTTTAAAAGCTCACCCTGTCCTATTATAGGACCGTCTTACATAACTATTTGCGGATATTATTGGCTTTTTGATGTACAGTTTTGAAAGCTCACCTTTTCCTATTGTGGGACCGTCTTACATAACTATTTGCGGATATTATTGGCTTATGCCAAATATTTTGTCACGACATATATATATGGTCACATATTTTGTAAGTGGTAGCATCATTAATAGTGTCAATGTATCTGGTTAATGATATATCATGATTAAGCTAAGCCATGCAATTGGTAAAAGGGTTGTTTTATTTCTTGCAGAAAAGTAGCTACAATGTCTGCCTTAGATGAAGAGAAAACAAGGATGTACAGGATTCATAGGACTTTGATGGAAATGTTGGATGACAGGGGTTATACTGTAACTAATTTTGAGCTCAGAAGGACCGAGCAGCAGTTTATAGAACAATTTGGTGGTAACTTGAGAGGAGATATCCGAAGGGCCAAGCGCGACAATGACTCTGATCAGGTTGTTCTATAGATGATATATTAATGATTTTGATGTTATGCAAGTCACTTGGATAAAATGCCATACAAGTTTTTGCAAGGAGTGTGTTCTATGTATGAAATGTATGGCTTGATAGTTTAAGGTATGTGTGTGCACCAAAAAAAAAAAAAAAATTAGTTTAAGGTATATGTTAGATATATTAGGGATGTGAAAATGCTTTATTTAGTTGACTGAGTAGTGACCATATTTGGTAAGATTACATGATGCTTTCAGTAGATTTTATGAGGAATTTATCATATCTAGGCCATTTGGTGAGGACCCTTTATTAAGGATATAGTAAGTTTTTTTTGGTGTTCAGTACAAGTGTATAACTATAGATGCTTTTGTGTACCTCCAAAACATGTGTGTTGCTTGTTATGTTTGATAAGTTAGTGAAACCATGGATACTAATGTAGATTTCAAATGGCCAACCAACACATGCTATCTTTTAACTTTGTCAAGTATTCATCATAGTATGCATTTACTCAATCTAGTTTGAGATCAAATATCTTTTCTTTATATTTAGCTTAGTGGTTTCTCATGATCGAGTGTAATTGTGCTGCTGCCTTTAGATGTCTAATATTCTCCTTTACTGGTCTCCAGATAGTGGTTTTGTTTACCGAAGTTTTGGATATCGATACAGTGAGAGGAGCAGTGAATATGACGACAGCAGAGGGAGTTCGCACAGTGATCTTTGTGATTCAAAACAAAGTGACACCTATGGCTGAGAAAGAATGCAAATTTTCTGTTAATTTGCGCTTTGAACTTTTCAAGGTTATTAAGCTCGTCTCTTAATTAATGTCTGTTCTATAATGATCATCTTGTGAAAACCTCCTACTTGCAGTTTCTCAGATATGATTGCGACATTGAGTACATTTGTGCCCCCATACCCTGTCAGAATCTATTGAGAAGGAAAGTGGTTATGTATATTCCTGTCACTGCCTTGAAATTCAAGATGTGGAAGGGAAATATATGAGGTTTTCATTCATGATCAGGGGGGAACGATTGTATATTGATCGGAGTATTCACTACAACTGTCTTAAGTTCTGATATACTACGTAGTTCACATTGAATCTCGGTAATGTTGAAGCCGTAAGGACATCATGCTTGCATTCAACAGTGTAATATCATTCTTTTTTAGAAGATATGGGTCTTAAATATTTGATTGTTTAGGAGTTCCCTCTTTTCACGACAAGCTGATGAGGAGAAGTCGATTGTCTTGGTTAGTTGACTCATAGTATAGCAGAATTTGATAAGCAGCTATAAATGGTTAGAGTTCAGGGAAATACTCTGTCTAATCTGTACAAATGTCCTTTTTCTCCCCTCTCTTAATTGTTTATTCTGTTCCACTGCTGTTGTTCATGACATATCTGGAGTCTGCTCTGTTGTCTCCTTGGAATCTAGGAGCAATGGATGGGTCCTCATTGATATGTTTTTTAGTTGGTAGTTCGGGAATTCTGGACAGGAAAAGGATGTGCTTACCCTTCGGCAGGGTGAGATAATGAACAGATTTGGCTATTTAATATCTATGTAGCCATTCGTGAGTCGTGACCCTTCTATGCTTCTTTCGAACCTAGCTCGTGTATTTTTTAAGAGAATTCTTCAACACAGATTCAGAGTATTCGAGAGTTACTGAGATGACTCTTGTTTCCCCAAGTCGAAGTTGGTTATCATTTCTGAGTCACAATGACCATGATATCCAGGGCGCTTGATAACTTTGAAGTTAGGGTCATTAGTTATAACGAATACTGTCAACTAAGATTTAACGAGTTGCTCTAATTTCTACTGTGACAGGAGTCCGAGCTATTATTTAACATCACAATGCATAAACTCGTTCCTGAGCATGAGTTGCTAACAGATGATCAAAAGAAGACCCTGCTTGAGAAGTATACTTTGAAGACAACTCAGGTAAGCATACTGCGCATTGTACACTGGCACTATTAATTTCTCACAACGACAGCATAAACTTCGATATCTCTTAGAGTCTTACGTGTTTGTAAGATTGAATTGTGGTGAATATTTGAGGCCAAAAGAAATGTTCTTGTGTACACTGGCAATTATAACTCGTAAAAATGCTCTTTCTGTTGTTCAACTAGGCAGATTGAGATGCAGAGAATTTCTCAGGTGGTACCATGTCATACTCCTTAGCTTTTGTACCCACTTATCGGAATCGTAAAAATAATTTGGTGAGGACTTATGGCAGATAAACCATCTAAGCATGTCTAGGTGATAATTACATAAGATGCATCGCTATTCGCTACCAGGTCAGCTAAGACTTCATTATGAATATATAATCAGTCGGTTTAAGTCTCGGACCAAACTTGAAACCCGCCATCATCATGAACTTTGCTATTGCAAACATGCTGAGAAGGTCATAGTCGTACCTATAATTTCATGATGGCACTGTTTGCTCTCTCTTTCGAAGTTTCCCTGATTATGTCTGATTTTGGCTGTAATTGTCATTCATTTCTCCCTTTTACTGGATGCAGTTACCACGTATTCAAGAGGCTGATCCGGTTGCTCGATACTATGGATTCAGGCGTGGTCAAGTTGTGAAGATTACGCGGCCTAGTGAGACTGCTGGCAAATACATAACTTATCGTTATGTCACATGATGTATGAGTGTATGACGTACCAGCTTCAAATGTTCTAAACCAAGGAAGAAGAACGTTGTTTGAGGCATGAACTTCTGAAGTAAGCCAAGTGTTGGAGAGATATTATACTTTTTTTTCGTCGTAAGCATACAATGCCTTCATCCCCCGGCTTTTTTTTTTTTTCTTTTCTTTAGTAGGCTAAAAAGCATTGGTGCCAATGCGATACACTCCTGACTTTCTTATATTAGTTCCTCCTGCCATGGGAATCTAGAATGGATCAAATTACTGATTACCAAATATGTTTCTGAGCTGTTAACTGTGTATTTTTCTGTTTAGCGATGTTTAACAACTTAAGGTCAGTCACTGGGGCTGCGGCCCTCAATGATTGACCATAGGATCAATGAATCGGTGAAAAAGGAAGCTCTCCATTGAGAATGGAAGTATCTTTTTATTGAGTTCAAATTTTAATGAATCATAATTTTAATACAGTTCAGAGAGAAATCTGAGTTCGAATTCCGTAGATAAAAAAGGATCCTATCAACTTGTTCTGACCTAAGAATTTTCAACCCTCATACTGTGTCTGTTTGGAACTTTGGATGAAAGCAAAGCAAAACCAACATGCAAAAACAATAATGAGAAATAACATTTGGTTGAGGCACTTTATCAAACCTTCGACAATTTAAATGTTGATAGCATAGTTGGAGGACATTCTGGTTCATAATCTTAGTGATTCTGGGTTTAGATACCTATATAGGTCATTGTTAATTCCATTGCTTTATACTACAAAAATCACGAATACTCTCGTGCTACAAAGATGAGCGACTCCTACAAGTACCAGGTGCTAAGCAATCAAGATCTTGTGGATTGTAGTCCAACACTGTAACTAGTTGGCGGACATCCTCTCTTCATTTCCCAAACACATTTTGTCGCATGGAGTACGCAGCAGTTTTGGGATCGGTAGAAAATAGCTTGCAATATCAGAATTAATTCCAAGTGTTGAGGACAAACTGGATACATTCTTACGAGGAGAGAAACAGCAGGGCTAGATATAATTCGTTCCGTAAAACTCCATATACACTTGGCTAAAACTGTAATTATTGTAGAAACTCCAAGAAATAAATACAATTTCCATTATTAAGCTCTCCCCTTGGCCTATAATTTGCTAGAGCGAGCTTTCTCTCGAGCTGTTTCAAGTACATTTAAATAAATGAACAAAATGGAACTGTACAAAAGTACCAAAGCCCATGTTTTACTCTGTAACATTATCATCTAATGGCTACAAGACTACAACATCCTAGCTCTATTCTCACAGTACAATATTGAGCTTTCCATCTATTGTCGAAGATACATCTGCTAGAGGCAGGGGGTGTGGGACTGAGAAGTGTATAGTCGGGGAAAAAAAATATTTGGTTATACTTAAACTCCACTCTGGTGATGGTTTGCTTAAGTTCAAGTTTTCCACGTAGACGAAGTAGAGAACTTACTGTTATAAGATGCAAAACTTCTATATTTACAGCATCCCTCAGGTCATAGTTCAACCTCTTGTAGATCATCCCCAAAATTGCCTCCGTTATTCTGTAGACTACGTGATGAATGATTACTAGGCATAAATCGAAGTGGAGAAGCTTTTACTTCAGCTGTCGAAGGTGGAGCACATGTGTCACTATGAATCACACTCCATGAAGCTGTACGGCGTGATTGGGGTGTAACGGAACTAAAACCACTTCCCATCTTTCCCTCGTTGGGAATGTTATCAAACGTTGAAGACCTCTGCATTGTTCCTGCAGGTGTAAACGCGAAGTTTGGGGACATTGAATGTTTTTGTTCTCCACTTCCCATCTTGCCCTCATTGGGAATGTTATCAAACGTTGAAGGCCTTTGCATTGTTCCTGCAGGTGTAAACGCGAAGTTTGGGGACATTGAATTTTTTTGTTCTCCACTTTCGGAAGCTTCATCTGCTATCCCAGTTTCGGTGCCGAGAGTATGCTCGGTTGGAGATGCTGCTGCGGTGGGAACGAAGAACTTGGCGCTAGCAAGACTAGCAGGTTTAACTGATGGAACAGATGGTGCCTGGAACAAATTAGCGGAAGCACCACCACCCTTGTTGAAGGTATCCACATACCTATTCAAAGAATTAAACAGTCATGCATCTCACTGACAATAATGACCATACACTAATTCTTATAAAAAAATAACCCACAACATCACCCGATTTAAACCAAACAGAGTAGAAAGAGGAACATGCAGCTTTTTCCACCACACCTAAGCCTACAGATAAAACTCCCCCCACCCCCCCTGGGGCCCTCGGCCGCCATCAAACACAATTTTCACGTTGAATAGGTTAGAGCCAATTGATTAATAGAAAAAAAAAAAAAAAAAAAGAGACCACAAAGATAGCTTGACATATCATACAACATAGCTGAAGTCTATAAATCTCTGACATGATTAAGTCAACGTATATAAGAAGAGCTCTCGAGCCATGGAAGTGGGGACATCAAAGTCGGCATATGTTAGCCTTACTCACAGAGTTGCCAATTCCGTGAGAGATGGAGAGAACAAGAGCTCTAAAAACAGTTCACTTTTTTCCTTTTTCAAATACTCCAGTGACTCGGAGACCCTGGGGGTCAATGAATTATTGTCCATTGAGTTGTCAAACATAAACTACTTGGTAAGGCAACTGGATAAGAGTACTGCTTTCTACATCTGGAGAAAAAGCAAAGCAGCTGAGAGCAATTTCTTATGATCACCTTGAAACCAAATAGCTAAATTCATTCCACATAACAAGTTAGCAAGTTCTCATAATCAAACTACAGTTCTGTTCCATTCTTAAACATCATCAACTGTTCAAAAGAAGTAGCTATCACAAAAGACAAAATCATCATTATCTGTATATTTAAATCGTTTATTTTCAACTCTGAAATGAAAAATTAGATGGTTAGCATACCTCGATCGCGCACCCATTCGGCCACGAGCAGAAAATTGATTTGAGCTAGGAGGAATCGCTGGGATCCCAAAACTACTTCCAGGAGGAGTTGAAGTAGTAGATTCTGGGCTACCATCAGTGGCAGTGAACCCATCATTTAAACCATTTTTCAAGTCATAATCTGATTTTTCGTTATAGAAGGCTGTAGCTGTTGGAGGTGGTGGCAGTGCAGATTCTTCAGCAGGCGGTTCTGCACCTTCCTCGACCCATCTCTTTAGCTTCTCATCATAATAAAATTTATTGGTATCTCCCAATTTAGCCTAAAGGAAATTAAAAGTAAAAAATTAAAAAGAGATCAGAAGTTCACGTCAAATGTAAGGTGACATAACAGGGCAACCCCAGATATAGATGTAAATGGCCCTACCTGGCGCCCTTGACGAGGCTTTAACACTAATCCAACAGCCTTTTGCATGAACTGAGCACCAAAGTTAAGACGGCCAAAGCGAGATGTTCCTGTTGAGCTGGGTTGTTTTTTCTCTGCACTGGAAGTAGTTGCTTCATTTGAGGTATCCACCTGATCCTACATCACAGCCACAATTTGAAAAATAATTAGTAAGCGGACCACAGTCAGTAATCACATAACTCAGATGAGCAAACGAGGCTACATGAGAATATGTAGCTAAAAGGTCAAAGCAGAGGACAGACTTAAAAAGCTTATCATACCGGACTAGGTGTTCTACCAATATTTGGCTCAGAATTGCTTCTAGTAGCCATTTTGATTCCATCTGCAGCCCATTGACTTATTGGCTCCATGGATGCAGATGGATTCAATGATGACATTCCCATGGTTGAATGACTGCCTGACACCTTAGAGCCTGGTGGATGAAATTGCTGTTCATTGCCAAGAGCACTGCCTTGTGTTATTGATGGAACCGGTGGAGGAAGTCCTCCAACAACCCGGTGAGCTGTACTATCAAAAAAATTGAGCAGTTTGCCAACTATCTTTGCCGGCGCTAAGTTAGCTGTATATCCACTCTGACAAGATGCAAGAATTCCCACTCAGATTAGTTGAACAATATAAGACTACTGTCAAGGAAGGATGGGGAAAGACCTGTTGGTGCATCTTGATCCTGTCTTCAAGAGATAATAACAATTGCTTCAATGTGTCTGCCTCAGGTGATCGCACAGTTTTCAATGATTTGGAAACAGCTTGGCAATATCTGAATTGATTTGCCATGTTAGGTAAACCAAAACAACTGTTTTATAACTAGAAAAGAAGAGTCATGTTCATACTTTAATGAATCGGAAACCCTTCCAACTTCGGCAAGCATGTGTGCATAGATAAGTTTGTATGGCTGAAGTTGAAGCAAGACAAACTGAGAATTACCAAGAACCTTTGCATATTCAAAAAGCTCTGTTCTCTGCAGTAAAAGTAAAAAATAATACATTACTTCTGATATTAATTACGGCTATAGTGCTGTCCCAGCAATGATTTACCATCACTTATTTACAAGTAACTGCACTGCATTACCATATAACTACAAATCCCAGAACGGTTGCGAAAACTCAAAAACAAGTAGACAGATTGCAGTCATTATTCATGGAAATTTAAATGTACAAAGTAATTAATATGATAGTATCTTCTTATATTATAAAGAGTAACTAATATCCTTGTGGCTTGGGCCAAATGACGTTATAAGTGCATGACAATATAAATAAACAAAATCAACGAAACAGCAACTAGATATGAATTCTGTAGGGTAAGCAAAAGAAAATTCAGTTCTACCAACCATGAAATAAAGGATGTCATTTAAATAAACAATTTACAAGCTAACAGAGCCATGCCAACAAGTTCCATTTAAATAAAATTTTAGCAAAACCGCTACAAACCAAAAGCATAAGAAAGGACTGTTTACAAAATGACGACACATAATTTATAAACATCAAAGAGAGATGGCTCTTTAAGTTGCTTTCAAAATCAGTGGACTAATGGAGAAGGACAACTTCATCAGGAGTTGAGGATTCAAGTGCAACAACAGCATTGCAGGAAGACCATCAGAAAAGGAAAATAAAATTAAGCTTCTTTCATGGGTCTGTAGCAATAACTTAACTGCAATTTCCCCAGATACGAACGGGAACAAGGTACGACACTTGGTTAGAGACTTTGCCTTAGGGATCCACGATGATCAAAACTAGGTGCTGGTTTGCAAGGCAAAAGTTTTGTCTCACTTTTTATACATGATGAAAAGGACTTACTTCACATAAGGTGTTTTCAATGTGAACTTTAATCTAATAGTTGGTTGCTTGGCTTTGGGAGGACAAGAAAATGTTTGGGCAAATAATAAAGGCATTAAATTCAATCCTATCACTACCTCCTAGTCTCCTACTCACCATCTAAAGTTGCAAGCTGACACCCAGAGGTCAGGCTAATAAGAACTAGTAGAAGATCTCTAATCATATGTCCATTGGAGCCTTAAGGTGGCAAAATTAAAGCCAAAAAAGTTCTTTAGGCAGAGTTGACCAACACAGAGAACGACCATTTATTATTCATCACTGCTCATAATTATATACATTAAACTGTAAATCCCAGTATATTCAAGAACATGGCAACCTCCAAACCAATCCCATTGCTTCAGACATTGTTGACTACTAACAAAAACATAGAAGTGACAGCCCATGTTTATACAGAATTTATACTACAAAAGAAAAAATCAATCTGACCATTAAGTAATGCAATACTATAACCCTCGCATTTACGACAAACAGCATTTTACCTAAGTTTATGTCCCATCTAAGATTAAGGGCCTTGTTAATTATGAAAGCAAAAGCAACCAAAGTTGCTTCAGGTTGGGGATGGTTAGGGTGAAAAGAAAATAGCATTCAATTGATCAGATTTCGAGAGGCCAAGCGTGCTGAAGAATATAGGAAGAGCATCAGAAGACTCAATAATATAACACAAGATAAGGAGATCTCTATTCTCTAGCATGTAGAAAAATTGCATATAGGGGCGCCTAGCTGCAGAAAACACCATGAGTAACCTACAAGAGATACAAGGAACAGAATAGAACCTGAATAGCCTCAGGACTAACGTATGTCCTAGGGAAGTTCAAGTGATCTGCACCAATAAGACACAATCTTGCACTGTCTGAATATAACTCAAAGTCAGCCTCCGCAAGTAAGTAGCATATATGTGCAGCAATAACCTGTACAATCAGTCTCATGTGAGAATGAAGTGTTAACATGTCCTTTCTTTTCAACAGCTGATATTGACATTGAATAAAAACGATAGCCAATGCGAAATAGCTGAGCGGGAAAGTGGAAGACATACATCACTTTTCTCCCTCCATAGACAATCTCCTAGATGAGTAATCACAAGATGATCATTCTCAGTTCTGTTTGCTGCTATTACAGCCAGATTCTCCTCCCAGTTGTCAAGCATGCTATAGCCTGCACTCTGTTCAACGTACAGAAATGTTAGTGTGGTAGCAATTAAGGAATAACAAGCAGTCATAAGAAAGCATCAATTAAGTAGAACTGGGGTTCTATTATCATCTCTCAATAATAAAAGGGCAAACCGACGGGTGCGACACCCGACTCGCCTATCCCCGTCTTATGAATCCGTAATATATTATTAATTTTTATCAAAATGGTGTTCAACCAAACAAAAAGAAAAAGAACAACAGCTGACTACCTCAATTGCTTATACTCCAACGAAAACATATATGAAGTTTTTAGTTTGACTCCTACTAAGGATCCTATATTGCGTAAATACCTAGAAACCCCAAAGAGTTCACAACAGGTCCACTTGGTCCCTTTTTTTTAGGGAAAAGGGGGGGCGTTAACTAAAACATACCTACCCTAAAAAAGCATTTAAGGTGATGGAGGTTTACACATTGTGCATCCAAATGTCACTCAGATATGGAATACGTTAAATTCTAATTTCAAATTCTTTCTTGAAAAGCTGGGAACCAATAATGGCAACACGTCAAATACCTGCACAGGCTGTGCCAGCATAGGTACTGCACCAGGCAGGTTGCCAGTTGGAATGACATTATGGGAGAAGACCTCCTCAGGTTTCTTTGCAATTAAGAGGCACAAGGTTCTCAAAGGGGAACCGACAACTAGTTGGCTGACTGCCATTTGCTTCACAGTATCAGCATAAAACTGCAAATATCCCATCAAAAAGTGAGCTCAGATAGTACCCTACACTAAATGTGAAATGGAAAGTTGATAAATAACAGGAGTACAAACCTGGTCACCGAGCTCTCGAGCAAGAATCAGTGCCAATCCCCAAAATTGACCTTCTTGAGCACACTGTAGAGCCTCCTTCTTTCTACCAGAGATAAGAAGGTTTTGCACCTCAGAAGCTATTGTCTGGGACAAGCAGGTACATATCAAAGATTGACGCACGCTCTGTATCTTAAAAAATGTCCATCCAGATTTAGGGAAGTCTAGCATACCTGAATATGTGCTTCAGATGGCAAGGTCATCAAGCACTTTGCAATAGCAGTGTACTGGCTGAACTGGTCTGCATTCCTCTTAGCACAGGCAAAGAGATTGGCAACTGCTGATTCTGGAAGGTCATTTTCCTGAAATCAGTCACACAAATGAACAACATTATGGGAAAGCTTTCTTATAGATTACACAATATCAAGTAATACCCCGTGAAAGGCAGGAAACAACGATGATGCTAAGAGCTCAGACAGTTTAAAAGACACTCACTCACTGGTTCTGCTTTGAAATATAATCACTAGTCAGTAAGTTGCAGAGCTCATGGCTACTATGTCTACATGGAAATGGCTACCCATATTAAAGAGATGGTAAATCCACAAATTAACACCAAGACCTTTTCAGCCTCAGATTCAGTACAAAGTAGGAGTCATTGGGTTAACTTGAGCATAATAAAGGTAGGCTAGAATTATAAACAAGAGGAATGGAATGAACACAGACATAACCGCAGTCTCTCTGTCTGATATTTGGCTAGTTAACAGAAGTTTCTAAGGTCCCTGTGTACTGCATTAGATAACCCCTAGCTCTTTTCCATCCCTCTCCTAATCTCCACCCACTATATTGCTAATTGTATGGTTTCTAAAAAGTAATGACATGAGTAGCAGGAGAACTCTGCAATCGCTAGGTTCATCATCCTCATTATTTCTCCAGCTCCCTCCAACACCACCCCAAAACCAACACCCACTCTACAAAATGACAGAACTGGCAACTGCCTCCAACTAGAAGCAGCAGTACCTAGGAAGAGAAGACCAGTGAATGACTCGACCTCATCAAATTGAAGCATCAGCAGTCCGAATCTGGCAAAAACGTGCATGGAAGGAAGGGCTAGGAGCAGCCACATAGGGTCATCAGCTAGCCGAGAAGTATATTACTCCGTCCATTTCACAACATAAGGCCACGACGTCAATCAAGATCTAACTTGAATGGTATATTTCTCTTAAAATATGAGGAAAAATTTACAAAAAAAATAGTTAAATTTCTATTAAAAATAGTTTTACACCATTCAATTTTATAATTAAAAGAAAAAACTTGTATTTGAGAGAAAGTTCAGATCAAACTGGACCTCGAATTACTGCCCTTGTATAGTGAAACAGAAGGAGAACTTTATTGCATGAGGAATTTACTGGGGTACATGGACCCTCTTCCCCAGCCTGTTCAATAAGCCCATTCTGCCCTGGGAAAGAGGTGGGGGATTGACTGAAATCTGAGCCTAGTAGTTAAAAACTAAGAGCATGAAGCTTCCGGTTTAAGCCTATGGTGCTGTTTGTGCTTCAAATTAGTAGATCCATCATTGATAAGTCTTAGAATTGATAAATGACATCAGTAACCAACGGTCAATGCTACAAGTAGTTACATTAATTTATTCGCCAGATAGGCCTTTACCAGAATAGTTTGCACCTTACACCTATGCATATGAATCGTCCTAACAGCACTGGCAAGAAGACATGAATAGCTTCAAGTGTTCTGTGTTGCTTCAAACCTAGCCCCCTCCGAGGATATCTATATGGGCACTAAATCTGATAAGCAAGTCTTAATATCATATCTACAAGAACCATTTGGCAGCCCGAATCAATACAGAAGAGGAATACATTCTAAAGAGAATAAGGGAGATATAAAATAAATAAATAAAAAAAAGCAAATCATAATCAACAGCAATACAACAAACTCAAAGGTAACAGACCCACAGTAACAATAGTAGATGGGGCTTTTCTAGGGTATAAGAAGCGCAACTACCTTGAGCCCAGTGTCTGCACCAAAGGAGCGAAGTTTTCCGTAGTGTTGCCATGCTATTTTAAGCAAGGAAAGAAGCAACTTAGGAGCTTCGCCTTTCCCGTAATTCGAACCCAGCAATTCACTATTTGCTAATCTCTCATCAATCCATTTATTCAACTCTCTAATTGCAGAGCTCCCCCCACCTAAAGGACCAGGGAATGATTGGTGACATAAAGAACTACAATAACTTGAAGTCGAAGGACCATTGTCTGCACGCACCACTTCCATCAAGTTAAGTACAGACAAGAAGTGGCTGTTGGCGTCCTGCAAGAGGGGAGGCAAGCAAAACAAAAAATCATAACAGATAAGATTATAATATCGAAAGGAAAGAACTTTCCCAAATACAAGATGAAAATAACAATCAAGTCAAATGTGAAGAGGATACATGAAATGACTGTACCTTGCTTCCATGCAATGCGAACCCACCAGCACTACAATCTTTCATAACTACAAGCTTTCCCCCGAACCCAAATGTAGCTAAAGCATGAGGAGGACGCCCTGCAGATGATCTTCCCCCACTAGGGACATAAGGAACATGGTAGCCATTGGTAATTGAGGGTTGTGAAACCTCAGCTGTGTCTTGACCCCTGTAATTATTAGATGAGTAGGGATCTGGTTTGTTGTGCTCCACATTTGGAGAAGCTCCGAATTGCTGAAGAGAATTGTCAACTGGAACAAAACTGTTTATGCCGCCAACCCAATTTGAACGATCTGGACTCTGGTTAGCGTTACCATATGATGATACAGTTCCCCTGGTGTCGGTAAAATTTGGCATAACCACTTGGCTTTTAGAGTAATTAGGATCACACAAGTCCTGCGATGGCTGACCCGCATTGGAATCGACAGCAGGCCCACTAAATCCCCCCCAAGAATTTGAACCCTGCTGATTGTAGTTTCCCAGAGATGTACCCCAACTTCCATTTACATTTACACCTTCATTGCTGGGATGCTGAAACCCGTTATTACTAATGCCTTGACTATTGCCATTAGAGTAAGTTACTGCTGTGGGGAACCCATTCTGACCCTGCATATTTTGTGTCTGGTCCGTTGACTGAACTGATGAATGATAATCTGCCAACAAAAACCAGTTTTGTGCCATTGTATCATAATAATGATCAGGATACTGGGCATCAAAAATCATATGGGCTGGATATTGATATTCCCCATTCTGTTGCGGTACAGAGTTCCATTTTGACACATTATCGGTTGTTGCAAACCGACTTGTAGCTTCAACAGGAGATTGAACATTTGGCTGTACATAAGAAACTGCGGGTGTATAGGCTTCAGAAACGCTCCACTGCCCTTCTCCACTCGTCCCGAAGTTTCCCTGCATATTTCCAGCAGCGGCATGAAAGTTCCCTTGTGCAGCTCCTGTTCCACCATTATAATCTAACTGATACCATTGCCCAGTGTTTGGGTCCAATTTCCATCCAGGGTATTGCTTCTCCCAATACTCAATGCTATTTGTATCCTCCCCATGACCACTTTGTTCAACCTGACTTAACGAACCATCAATCGCTCCATTCTCGATTCCTCCGTTGGCAGGCACAAAGCTAACATCATCCTGATAATTCTCCGTCACCACTTGTCCAAATTCATTAAAAAAATCATCAGAGGAACCAAACCCACCAGCACCACCACCAAAGGCACTCCACTGCACCTCCTTCACACCAGCACCCGGCGACCCACTACTCTCTCTCCTCAAACCCAACCCATCCTCACAACCCCCAACTCCATCCTCCACAACCTGCCCATTACCAAAACAAAACGAATCCGACAACACAAGCCCCGTCGCCACCTCCCCATCACCACCCTTCACTTGATCCTTTACTTCTAAACTCCCCACCCCATTCACCTTCATCCCACCAACCCCCCTACTATCCTCACTTAAACTCCCAAACGCAATTACTCCCACACTGTCCACCCCGTTCGTCTCTACTCCACCAATCCCACCACTATCCCCACTCCCACTCGAACCCCCAGACGCCGTCACTCCCACACTCCCCACCCCGTTCGTCTCCACCCCACCAATCCCACTACCATCCTCCCTCACACTCAAATTCGCTATCGCCTTCACTTCCCCACACTCCACCCCCTTCACCTCCACCCCACCATTGCCACTACCATCCTCACCTAAACTCAAATTCGCGAACGCCTTCACTTCATCCGAATCCTCCCCATCCAAAACCCCATCATTACCCTTCCCTAATCCTGTATTAGTCAATCCACTAACACCACCACTACCAATAACAACATCATCATCATCATCATCATCAACAAGCTTATCAAAGAAATCCTCATCCGTCTGATCCTCCAACTCAAAGGGAGAATTCGACGTCGACGCCATCACAACCAACTCCCTCCCCACCCCCAATTACTCAAAACCCTAACTAATCCAATCCAACCCACTTACTAAAACCTAATAAAGATCCAAACTTTGCAATAATATCAACCAATAACAAATCCCAATCAATTCCCCCCTCTTAATTGCTCAATTAAACAATACAGTACCAAAATTGATGCAACAAAAAGCAGTAAATTGGCAGCAAAAAACCAAAATAGAAGTCAACAGCAGTTCAACTTACAGATCAAGGATAAAATTGAGAGAATCAAGAGAGAGAAAGTGTGAGGGTTTTAGAGAGAGAAAGTGAGTAGTAATAAGTAGTTTTTCTCAACAAAGACTTTATTTTTATTTTGTTGTAATTAATTTTATTTTTTTGTGGGATTTTCGTTAATTTGGTTGATGTGAGTTCCACGTGCTCACACCAATAAAATTTATTCGTTTTGATTTTTTATAACATGACAAGACAAGAACAAGACAAAAACATAATTCTCCTAACTCCTAAGGGGGAAAAAAAGAGATAATTTTTCTTATGGTATTTTTTTAGGCTTTTGCAATGGGGCGGGTCTCCGTTAATGACCCGTGCTTGCTTGAAGCGGGTCGCGACCCAAAAATTTCAATGATGAGTCAGACCTTTAACGGGTCATGGCGGATTAAAATCATTGAAAATTTGAAAAAATAGTATGAAATGACTCATGAGCCCGCCATTAACCCGCTTTGGCCCGTAATATTATAATTATGACCCAGCCCGGCCTGTTCGGATTGGCCCAAACCCGACCCCATGAGCATGTCAAGTATTTTTCTCTTGGGAAGTCTTGTATGAGCCTCTTTACATATTTAAAGTGTTCGTTTATTTATGGTGTTCGTAATGATTAATTTAACTCAATTTGTGATTAGGTGTCTCTTATGGTAATTTTGTGTTTTTATTCAAAATTGAACTTTGGTGGGACCAATTTTAGTAACTCCAAACAAAGTTAACTCAAATTTTCCCAAACCAACTCATTTCTCTTGCCTCTTACGCCGCAACTCTTCTCCCTTGCCTCTTTTTCTCATCATTGTTGCTCTCCCTTATGGTCGCATTTCCTTCTCCTCCCCTACTCTTGTTTTTTCTCCCCCCCCCCACTTCTTTATCTCTCCATGCACCTTAAAATCCATATAACAATACCCTAGCCCAAACTCGCCACCCACACGACACCCAATACGCCATTCTATCCACGCGATGCAACGACAAGCCTAGTTCAAGCACCATCTTTTTTATCCAAACGTTGGTTTGAGGCGGCCACGTGCGGAGCACTTGGGTTGGAGTAGTTTTTAAGGGGTAAGTGCATGCCCACATGATGTGTTTTCAATAGCAAATTCCTTTCATTTTCAGGCTTAAGTGTAGACAAATGTGTTATATATAAGGGGCAAACGTACTCTATATATTGATGGGTTGTGTTTGCACTGGTGGACCAGATTGTTACAAATGGTATCAGTCTATCAGAGTATCCCTACACCATGTGTTGAATGTTTGAGATATCGATGAACCCATATCGATCGTCTAGTAGGGGAAGTTTTGGGCTTGGAGTGCCTTTTAGTTAAGGCTCAACGAGTACTTTGAATATTTTAAGTAGGGAGTCTGTGACACCCCATGAAAATTAGTGTCTCGCATTGATAGATGATGTGTAGATTGAAAATTTATAGATAAGTGATAGCAGTGACAAACTCACTACTATATAAGGGCTTTCCCTTTTGAGTTTAAGAGAGGGCAAATTGGCTATAAGGAGACAACCCATTCTATTGATGGTATTGATGATGGGTCATGTTGTTAAAAAGGCCCAACTCACGTTGTTATGCCAAAGACGAACGAATACGATTTTCCCGTTGTTGGTAGTGGTGGTGTCGCGTAAGTGAATTCATTTTGACAATGAGATCATGGGTTGCTAGTTGATTACATGATGTGTCATCAATAAGTAGAGGAATGGGGGGAGGATAAGGGTGTTATTTTTTATTTTTCTTAGCCTTTTATCATCAAGACTAATGGAAACCTCGACGGTACAATTTTATTTATAAGTGTTAATTAAGTAAGTCAATATTACGTAGTATTAGTTTTGCAAAGAGTTCCTTCGCTTCTGAATTGATTAAGTTTGGACCATGTTCTAAACTTCTAACTAAGTGATTATTAGACTCCTTTCTCTTGGACCAAAGTTTGGATGAGCATATACCTGATCGCTAGGATCCTCATCTCCATTAGATGGTGATGAAGACCACGTAGTATTTCAGCTTAGGTCGAATTGTCTAGCTCTTCCGAAAGTTGAAAAATATCAATATTTGTTTCTAATTTTAGGGCGCCGCATGTATGGTTGCATCAGATAGACATGGACCAGTTGCCATGTTCACCCCAACGGCTATGCTCTTTACCCCGTCGGTGGACTATAGATGGAGACATTAGGGAGATCAAATATTATTAGTGATATTGGGCTATATCTAATAGTTAATATATAAAGCAGAAGAATTTCAGAGCTTTACATCAAATCCAATTATTTTAGAAGTCTTTTAATGTATTTTAGAAGTTTTAATTTATGTTAGGAGTCTTTTAGTGTATGTATTTTA
>CAAKMY010048409.1:0-19499 GCA_901111285.1 Corrigiola litoralis | reverse complement strand
ATATTGATATTTTAGACTCGTGAGTTCGGAAGGATATTTAGTTTTGTTAAGAGTAGCATATATATGAAATAAAACTAAGTTATAATTTATATAATTAAAGTGAATAAGAAATATATTATAGAAAAGTTTTGATGGCTTTTTTCAAATTCATAAGAAATTTAAAATAAGTTGGCCGAAGCAGAATTATAAAACTAGTTTTACTAAAGAAATCATATCCCAAAAAGGGTACCAGTTAGGTCTTACACATTTCAATTTAAAAGATATTTTAAAAGCCACCTTTTCATAGCTTCAACTAATTTTAGGAATATTTTTTAGAGTTGAGTTCGCCATTCTGGTGTAAGTTAAACTGGTTAACTGCTATAATATTGTTTATGACCCATGTACGATTGGCCTCACCGTTTGATTCATGCACGACAATTATGTTAAGGTCGTTAGTTTGATATTGACCTGTAGGTGATTTATTAGACAATCTGAATCACAAAAATTAATTAATTTTAGTACGACAGAAATAAGCCCTCTTGTTATCGGAAAATAACCTCAATCAAAATGTGGTGGACGTATAATTAAGAAAACATGGATTCAGTTAATTTGGACTGATCTAAAATTTTAGTAAACGACTTATAAATTATTGGTTTGCACCAATCGGTTTAGCTTGGAATCAAGGCAGGTAGAACCACTAAAAAACTCTAAGCCATGAATTTTAACATTGCCGCATTTACGAGGCACGAACTTGAAACCTCTTATTCAATTACTTGAGTCCCCTTCAACCAAGTACTTATGGAAAAGTGATCAATAACTTATTTTTTAACGATAGCTAGTAATAATATTCGTTTTCATTATTTTTCCCAGGTCAAAAGACATGGTTAGCTTGATAAAAAAAAAACAACTTTGTTAAATGATTTTAGACGTCGGAATAAACATATTTATAAGAGTCAGGGTTTAAAATACAAGAAAGTCAAATGACGCATTTGTTACTATTTTGTTTTAGTTTAGTTTTTAGCAAAAAGTGTACCACTTAAATGAATCATTAGGCAATATGAAATAAAAGGCAACCATAGCCCTATTACAATACATAAGTACTACAGTGAAATACAATATTCCTTTGATTTATGTTAGACCTTTTAAAGGGTTACCTGCATGTTTATCTAGTAATATAGCCATTAAATTTGTGTTTTCTCTAAGGGGTGAAGATGTACATAGTGTACTTACGTTTTTATCTCCGGTATGACGATCAGTAACATTTATAGGCAGTGTGGATGTGAGATGCCGACATATTTCTCAGCTGAAGTTCGCTTGAAGAAAATAAATGTCATGCAAAAGACACAAAAGGGCATGTAAAAGTACCTGAACTATTAGCAAAGGAGTACCAATCATTCCATCAGTACCATCAATGTCGTAAAGTAAATCCTCCAGAGGGAAAGGAGGATGAATTTCATCCCCGAAATCCTCAATGGTTGCATCAGCCTCAGCGGCAATGAAGGGGACACCCTCACCCGTGCAATTAACGATGAGCTTACGGTTAGGGCCTTCAATAAGTCGGCCTGCAAATGGGTAGTAAAACACAAGGGCCTTAGCCAGAGCATCTTTCACCACTTTTACCGGGTCCTTCCCTACCATTGACGATTGGGCCTGATAAAACATAACTGCAGGCATCTGGAAACGGAGGCCCTCCTGGTCGTCGATATCCGAGAGCAGTTTGTGCTCTCTGGGTGTTGGCTGGGCCGGGCATACGAGCTCCGGCTCAACCCGTGTTACTCTTAGCACTAGAGGGGTTGTTTCATCTTTCATGAGGGCCATGATATGTAGTATCTGTGTTTGTTAAGTACAAGGCTTTGGTCGAGTTTCTGTTGATGTTGTATTAGGCGTAGCACCCTATATCTTTATATGGTCTGATGGTCTAGTTAGTGGGATGAGGTAGGTGGATAAACTTGGGGATTAAAGTCTTTAATCATAATATCATATCTTGGACTTTATTGTCTTTGGTCACAAAGGTGGTGAACTGGTGGAGCTGGTGATATGGCAACTGTGTTTGTCAAGTGGTTGGTGAGAACTACATGACTAAGTTTGCATGTGGACATATCAAACAGAATTTTCGTTTTTCCAAATGCCAAAAGTTTTATAATCATGTGGGATAGCATCTATTCACTATTGGGCTATGTGACAATTTTTTGAAAGCCGATATATGATGCAGGGATGAAATAAATCATATATTGCTCTCATTCTCAAAGTTACAAGTATTACTATGGAAGCACAATTTCAACCGATTGCAATGTTGTTCACAAGTGTTTATAAATATTTGGCAACGTTGAAGAGAATTATACGACAACTCATAGTTGATTTCTAGCATGCTTTCACTAGAAGAAAACAAACGGTCACAACAACACAACAGAGTATTGGCAACGTCAAAAATAGTTGTATTAGGGCATGTTTTGCGTTGCATATATATATAATGCAAAGCAACATTTCGTTTAGTTTGCGAGCGTATCATTAAGCCTAATGCAACGCTACAATGGATCTAATGCAACACATTTGTAATAGTGTTGCAATAGATACTAAGAAATGTTGCATTAGGTGTCAAATGCAACAGTAGGCCTAATGAAGCATAAGTATGAAAACCACTAGGCATAGTTATATCACAATGTATATCCTGAGTAGTAACTTAAAGAACTGTAACAAGACACTCTCTGGGATTCCAGAGAAGCCAAACACTACCTCTACCAATAACAGAGCAGTTGTTAACATAGTTCCAACAAGAAGGAATGATATACCTAGGTAACAATTTTGTACCAGACACATCAGCTTTTGTTTCCTCAAGAGCTGTTACACATCATTTATTAATTATGAAGAACTCTTTTTCTACTTCGTTTTGTATATGAGTCTTGCACATACCTCTGACGTTCCAAACATAAAACATGTTCAAATAATTGGTGGAGAAGATATAGCACCCAAGGATCCAACACTACTCCCTATGGTACCAAACTCCAAAGGAAACAACCCTAAGACTCTAGTGGAGAGAATGAATTTTTCAAGTTTATACCAAAGTCAGGCTCTCTACTCTTCTGCTCCCTTTCATATGTGGCTTAACAACACCTCAATTCGTACCTCCTTGGGAGTCTCGGCAACAATTGACTTTGGTACCTAGACTTGCTTAATAGATTCAGCAGGTCTAGATAGAAGCTTTTCCTTAGGAAACTCATGAGACTTACCCCCAACTGCCTTCGCACCCGTGTTCTTATTAAGCCTTCTAACAGGATGACATTTTTCTTCCAAACAATTGTGACCATAAGTAAGGCACTTATTAAAATACAACGACTTCCACTCATAAAGCACTTCTTTTACATGTATAGCACCAGTAGGAATTTCTAGCTCAATACACTCTGGGAATTCTTGAGTAACATTCATCTCAATGAGAACCCTAGCAAATTTCAGCCTAGACTACTCTTTGATTCTTTGATCTGCATACAAAGGAGTACCCAACACAATTGCAGTTCTACTTAAAGCATTCTCTGACCAACAAGTAACATGTAAATTAGGTAGCTTGACCCAAACAGGTATGATAGACAAATCCTCCTTGGAAAGATTTAAAGTTCATATCCATTCCTTAAGAATGACAGGTCTACTGTTGTACAAATAAGGACTTTAAGCAAAAGTTCTGCCTTTTTTAGTAGTAGAAGACAATCTAATTACAAAGTATCCCGAGTCTAAGCAAATATTTGAGGAGGTTCCTTACACCCCACTGGTCTTGGTTAAAGGTAAGCCTTGAGCTCAACTGGATATGGTATATTTTAAGAATGAGAAAGTCACCTATGCGCCTAGGTTAGAAAGTTTCTACAGGTGGAATGAACTTCAAACCAAGACCCTTCAATTCTCATGACTTTAGTTACGTTTGTATTCAGGTATCTCATTCACAGAAGATTCTAGGTTGAGCTTCCTCTTAGCACAAATAAGAGAATATTCTTGTTCCTCCATTCTAGAAGTAGTCTGAGTAGTGCCAGCATTAGGATCTTCACGCTCATTATGTTGTGTTCTAGGTGGGACATCAGATCTGCTCTACTTTCCAATCTGTCTTGCCATTTCCGACAAGTTAGAAAGTTTATACAGATAAGGGAGAAAAGGGAAAGCTTCTTTCTCTAGCAATTCTGCTTTTTATTTTCCAAAATCCATTTTTCACTAAGAAACCAATAACAATATATGATAAACTCCTTTTATTAACCAAAATATCATATCTGAAATAAATAAATAATTAATAAAATAGAAAATATTAAAAAAAAGTCAATGGAACGATTCAATTCTCAAATCAAAGCAACAAATAAAAATTTAAAAAAAACTTACATTAATCAGGGTCGTAGATAGTCAAGCAATTACACATGGGGCTGGACTTGTTACTCGGGCGTTTTCGGGCTCATTTCTGGGTTGTGGGACTGTGGGAGGGTGGTGCATAGTGAGGATTTTGGGTTGAGGGTGGGGACTGTTTGGTTTTTCTTGGTGGGTGAGAGAGATAAGGGTGAGTGTGGGATGGGATGACAAGGGTGCATGATGACGAGGAGATTTTTCGGATAAAGATGCTAACATGGGCAGTTTGGGGTGATAGCAACGGTGTATTCCATGGCCGAGGTAGAACTAGATGGGAGGTGATTGTTGACAAAGCCATGAGTTACTTAAAGGCATATCATGATGCACATGGTCCGGCGGGTGTCAAAAGGGAGGTTGAGGAGGAAGATGGGTGGGTTCCCCCTAAGAAGGGTGTGTGGAAGATTTATTAATATTGATGGTGCCACATTTGGTGATATGGGCAATAGTACAGGAGTGGTTATTCGTGACCACAAAGGCCGCGTTAGAAGAGCTTTATGCAAGCAAGTTCGTGAGGTGTTGAACTTGTCTGATCCTTGCCAGACAACATAGACTTGCTGATGTGATCCTTAAAAGTGATTTTCAACTATTGATCAACATGTTAAAGAGCGAGTGTTTTCCTTCGAACTATTGAGGAAATATTGCCAAATCCATTAGCTTGCTTGTTCATGATTTCAGTAGCGTAAAATTTAATTTTGTTCATAGGAAGGGTAATGGGGTGGCTCATGTAATGGCGCATAGAAAGCCTCTTGACTAGTCTACTAAAGTTTGGGTAGATGGTGGTCTGGAGGACCTTATGGATGTTGTAGCTGTGGAATATATCTTCTCTTTTGATAAATAAAATTCCTCTTCTTCCCGTTCTTATTTCAAAAAAAAAAAAAAAAAAGATAAGGGTGAGTGTGGAGAAAATGGTGGGTGAGAGTAGTGACAGACTTAGAGATAGGTGCGTGTTGAATGTTGGAGCAAATGATTGGTTTATTTACATTTTGTTTTTCTTTTTGTGTGTGTTCCTGTAACAGTAGCAATAGGCTTAGTCAAGGCAACAAAATTGAGCTAATGTAACGAGAAAACAATTATCGTTGCATTAGGTAACGTGTTTTAAGTTCCATTGCTTTGTATTAGGTCAGTTTTCAATACATTAGTTATTCAAATGCAACAGTCACGAAGATCTATTACATTTGTTGTGTTACCTATAGTCGGATATGTTGTAGTGGATTGACAGTTGTACGGTAGTTCAAGAGGTTATTTATTACCTCAACTAGAGAAGATATCAGAAGAAATGTTTGGTGCCCTTAAATCTACATGAGTGAACCCTATGATAGATAGAGTTTTGGGACTTCCGTGTAAAGGTCCTTCATTTGTATGAGTTCCGTCATTGTTGGATTCGATGGCTGCATCAATGTTTGTTGACAGTTTGTTATAGTGTTCTAAACAATGGGACGCCTACTGTTAATTTTAAATTAAACTTATGGCTTGCAATAAGGATACCCTTTATCTTCGTATCTTTTCATTCTTTGTAGAGAATAATGTAGTTCCATGAATATAAAAGAGGGCTCATCTATCTCGTATATGTTCTATGCAGATGGCGCATTTCTATTATTTGAGATTACCCAGAACTCCCGCACTTTGTTGTGAAGTGTGCTGGATCAGTTCTGCAAGTTCTCATGTCAGGTAATTAACTTAGACATGTCGTTTAATAAATTTTTGTCCAACACCCAAACGTAAGTGAAGATCTTTGTTGTTGAAGCTTTAGGGATTAAAGAGGTTTCTAACCAGGAAAAAGAGAGCGCCAAGATGAAAGAGATCGAAGGAGTAACCCTTACTTTGGGGCAAGGAGGACATATATTAGAAAAGGAGTCGGGAAAACTCTAGGTTGAAATTTATTTGCTTCCAGGAAACCGCCCTAACAATCCCTAAACCCGTGTTTTCTCTCATGATTATCTCTCAAGAAGAAGAGTTGTTTGATTTTGCGAATTAGTGAAGGCGTAAGGGGAAGTATCTATAGGGGCGTCAAACTATAGATTCGGGTAGAAATAAGGAACATAGGAAAAACGATACGAAATTAGGAAAATTGACCTAAAAAAGGCTCGACGGTACAAAATGCCAGCACCATGATTGTACCGGCAGTGCAGTCACGTGTACTAGTTATTTGAGTTTTGGTATATTTTGAGACATTTTTCGTTTAAGACATGATTTTTTGGATGTTTTGTGAATTTCCTTTGTGATTATTTGGATTTTCTTCGGCGATTATGTGATTTTTTGCCTCAATGGAATATGTGAATGTGGCCCGCCGCCCTGTTCTTGATCGTGCGTTTATTTGCTTTACCTTTCATTTACTTGACATGCAAGGGGGAATGGTAAATTTTTGCATATTTTTACATGTCTCCTAATTTGCATGTTTGCATATATACAAGGGGGGAAATGGGCAAATAGGAGTTATGCATGTACATATATACTCTATCACTAACAAATACAGGAAAGTAAATAACCTGCGGCCTAATCCTCATCGAAACCGTCTCTGAAGATTACCCCCGGCATGTGAAACCCTGAGTCAATAGAGAACTGAACCCCCTTGTAAAGAATCCACCTCATAACATCCACCCGAGGACGAGGTTGCGAACATAGTCTCGAAAACTCCGCTTGACTCAACCTAAGGTCGAGATGAAGAAGTATAAGCGAAAAACCGGGAACGTCTTGCACCACCACGACCTCGTCTAGCGGTGGTCGTCAGTTGAGTTTGTCGCGTGAGCGAGGAAGGAGAAGGCTCAAGGATGTTAAGCCCGTGATGAGGTGCGTCATCAGAACAATCGTCGGAAGGGCGTAAAGAGTCACTAGACCGACGTGGCAACTCGGTGGGCCGAATGACAGGATCCTCCAAAGTGAAAGGCAAGGTCAGACAGATTATGAATGAAAAGGTTTAGTAAAGTTAACTTAGAAAGTAAGGCCCTATGCTAGCTAAGATAACCACCACCTCAAAAAAAAGTTAACTTTGAAAGTCGAGTTATCCCTAAACGGTCCTACAAGATTGACAAGTAAGGCCCTTTGCTAGCTAAGATAACCATCACATCAGCTTCACCTTCATAACCTCGACTCTGGTTAGGAGATCGAGGCTCTCCTGCGAATTAAACTAACACCACAAATTTTACCGGTTAGCAAAGCAATTATTCCAGAAAACAAAAAGAAAAGTAAGGGAGTGAAATGCAAAAATTACTCCACTGAAGTTGGCAGGTCTCTAGTCACACTCCTCCAGCAACAGAGGATCGATCGAGTGGTGGCCTGGTGGGCCATCCCCAAACCCGAAGTCAAAGCTCATCGAAGGGTGTCAAGAGGATGAAGCCTCACCTTGCAAGAAAATGTGTTAGAATGAGAACACAATAACAAGAAAATGGAAAGAATTAAAGAAAGTTACTCATTATCGTCTGGTAATGATGCCAATCTATGGACCCATCAAGGCCCAAATAGAACAAACTGTAATTTGATGACTTCCCCCAAGGACGATCAGCTCTTGGTAGGAGTGCCCTGATAGAGATGGACAAGGTCCTCAGTAGAGAGCACACCCACTAAAGAAGGGTGGAATAGCAGTTGTGGTGGCTCCTATGAAACAACATAGATTCGAGAGTGCTACTCAGCCACTCTCTCTCCCAAGTAAAAGATACACTAACGTGCACCGTCGACCAGAATTCGACGCCTGGTCAATTGCCAAGCGTAAGTATGTCTGTCATCGTCCAAGAGGGCACCCCAAGGATCATGTCGGGTCTCCCTGTGGTCGACATGCCTCAGGTATCCTCTGAGGTAGGAAAGAGATTAGCCTGGATTCTTACTACGAGCACGAGACCAAGGACCCATCGTTGGAAACTCCAGAGCAACGGTAGAAACAACCCCTAGCTGGTGGAAGTACTCAAATAATTAGACGTGCATAACATGATAAGGGTCAGCACATGTAAAGAAATGAAAATGAAACGCAAACGAAGTAAAAAAGGATAAGAAGTCTCACATATAGGACTCGGAAGATACTAGTGATCACGTTGTTCTGAGAGATAGCACGGGAGTAGACTATTAGACTGCCAATCAGGTGGGCGTAGGCTGCACCGCCCCAAATGTAATTGTCTAAGTCACGGAGGTTCCTTAAACAGGAAGCTTAGCGAGTACGGATGCGATCCCCACCGTGACAGAGCAGAACTGCTTTGATCATGAAGAACAAGAACAACCGACCGTGTTGGATAAGACTCATCACAACATGGCTACGAACCTGAAGGACATAAGAGACTATGGACACATCATCCTCTAATCCCAATCTACTACATTTTGGATGGTGACTATAGCCTTTCATCCTCTGACAATTATGTAATAGCCTGCTCAAAATTGCCACTGCCATAACAAATGGTAAGGATAGAATGGGTCTCCTTGCCTCAAACCGTTTCTCCCCTCAAAAAAACCATGCACAGCTCCAGTTATATTCAGAGAAAAACTAGGTGAAGTTATACAAACAATAATCCACCTAATCAATAGCTCGGGAAAGTTATAAGATTCCAAGATCTTTTTTAGGAAGTCCAAAATCAAATATTCAAAAGCCTTCCTAATATCAATATTTAACATAACCCTAGGTGAAACACTAACCCTACCATAATGTTTCATCTGATCATTAGCCATCACGATATTCTCCTGAATTAACCTTCCTTTAACAAAGGCAACCTTCTCCTCCCCAATAATCAAATGCATAATGCCTTGTAACCTATTGGCAATTATCTTGGTTATTGCCTTATAAATTATTGAACAACATGCTATTGGCCTAAACTGGGCAACAATCTCTGGATTTTCCACTTTAGGAACTTATGTGAGTAGAGTAGTGTTAACCTGTTTAAGAAGCTTTCCAATAGCAAAAAACTCCTGAACACCTACGCACACATCGATCACTCTTAACTATAGACCAAGAATAATTGAAAAACGTTGTGGCATAGCCATCAACACCATGTGCTTTAATCTCAAGTATGCTAAACAGAGCCTCTTGCATCTTTCTATCAATAACTGGCTGAATCCGTTGCTGATGAATGTTATCAGGAAGTTTTGCACTAGTCTGAATATCATGTGGGTTAAAAGACAAGACAGATAATAAGACACAAAAGCTTCACCAACTTCCTTTAGACTGCAGACGACACCATTAACATCCTTCACAGAGTGAATTCTATTTATGGATTTCGTATGTGCAATCTTTGCATGGAAGTAGGTTGTATTATCATCCCCCATTTCAATGTCTGTTATTTTAGCTCTTTGATAAACAGATGTAGCTTCAGCTTCCTTTAATTTCAGGTACTTTTTAATTTGATCCCTCTCCTAATCAATCAAAGACTGGATTCTAGGATCAATTCCAAGCCTTCTGTGAATATCAAAAAGTTCATCCTAACATGTTTGAACTCTATGACTAATCCCTCAATAGTTCTGCCAATGCAATCTCTTCAGTGTGCATTTCAACTTTTTCTGCTTGCAAAAGAGTTGAAACACAAGAGTCCTTGAAGCTGACTCCATCCAGGCTTGAACCAGAGTAAATAAAAACTATTATCATGAACCTAGTAATTCATATATTTGAATCTAGTAGTCTTCCTACCTTCATCTGAAATAATCTTAAGCACAAGTGATGAGTAGTTAGAAGTTCTAGGGAGTTGAAAGGATATATCAGCATTAACATGTTGCATCCAACCACCATTTACTAAAACTCGGTCAAGTTTACAGCACTATCCAAACCATCTTTCTTATTACTCCAATTATAGAAGCAGCCTGAAAAAGGAGCATCAAATACTCTAGAAGCCATGTAACACCTAGCAAAATCCAGCATATTTTCAACTGAAGCTTCATAATTACTCTGTCTTTCATTTTCACCTCAAAACCACATTTAAATCTCCTAAAAGCAACCAAGGATCAATAATACTTAAAGAAATATTGACTATGTCATGCCATAACCCTTGCCTCTCCACGGAATCATTGCTAGCATAAAACCTGAAAACCAACACTTGAGACCTTACAATGAATCAGCTAACTTATGATAATCATAAAGAACCAATCTTTATTATTTCATGTGAACGTTTTTCATGCCTAATGATTTTATATCATTGTAGTAACACGTGTTACGTATTTTTAATGTTGTTGTCATGACTTTAAGGTGTTATTTCATGTGAAATTCTAGGGTTATGGTTTTGGTATTGTTTACTTTTGTTTATGCGCTTAAGTACTAATGTGGGGGTAAAATAGTAAAAGTTGTGGTGTTGCTCGGTTACGTTGGTAGCGTCAGGTGACTGTTGGTAACAGTAGGTGGCTGCTGTGATGTTTTCGTAGTTGTGTTGTTGGTGCGGTACGGCTTAAGCGAGACCAATAGAGGGAGTGTGGTGGCGCGGCACCGCCAGCCTGCTGCCAATGCGGTGCTGCCACGGCGGTGGCAGTGCGATGTTGGTGGGGCTGCTGCCTTTGCCGCCTCGGGTCCGCGTGTGTTTGTTGCTCGGCCTTAGAGCCGAGTTGCTTGTTGTGGTAGTGTGTTATTTGTGTTACTTGTTATCCAAGTTGTTGTGTTAGTTGTTGATGTTGTTGTTAGTGGTTAGTATTGTTAAGATGGTTAGTATGATTAAGTTACTTAACCCATGGAGTGTTCGTTAAAGGTTTGACATTAAGTTGACTTTTGGGTTAAAAAGTCAACGATTTGACTTTATGATACCTAAACTATTTTTAGTAAGTGTAGATGTCTTTTCTATTTATAAAAGTGTTTGATCGATTTAGAATAGTAACTTTAGAGTATTAAAGTTTGTCGTTTGATTGTTGTAGCTTCGGGTTTTTTCGAGACGAAGTTCCTTGATTAGAAATCCAGGGACTTTATTCATCTTTGAAAGGCAAGTGAATATTCTTAAACACCCTTTGTATGTGTTTATGTGAGTTTTGAATATGAAGATTATCATGTATGTTATTAATGCTTTATTAAAATTATGAGTATGCAATCTCATGATTTCATGTGGACTTATGTCTTAATTTGTCTATTGACGAAATGAGAAAGACATTTGCAATTGTGTCTTGATTTGTAAGTCATGGTTTGGCCACCATGGTTTCCTCTGCAGTAACATTTAAATAGTATAGAGGATGTCGATCTCTCTGGTCTATATAGTATTCCCCGAAATAGTGCTCCTACGACCGTTTCGTGGGGAGATGATCACTTAAACTATTAGATATCGTACGTTAACTCTAGGAGGTGTGTTTAGGGGTATGAATCTACACCTGTGTGACTTGTACCGTAATGGTAATAGAATTGTGGCGTAATACTATTGTACTTTGTTATTAATTTTTATGTTTGAACTGTGATGGAGCTGATCATGTCATATGTTGCATGCTTGAACTATGTTTAAGTTTATTTGCTTACTAAGCTTTTATGCTGACATTTATTGTTTTGGGACGTTTTCCCTCTGGAACCTGTACTCTGTGGTTTTTTTGTAGTACAGTTGCAGGTAAAGATCGTGTATGATGCCTGCTAGCATATGGAGGGTATTTGGGGACTTCTTTAATATTAAGTTGTTTTGTTAACGCATTGATGCCTAGAACTATTTATTATATGTCTTTTTATGTGTAGTTTTAAAAGGATTTGATATTGTTTTGGTATTGCACTTTGTAAGCAATTTGGTATTTTTGGACATAAAGATACTTTTCTTTTATTTAAAGACTTTCGTTGTTTTATATTGCTTGTATGCATTGGTTTAAGTGTTGAACTTTGATAACCAAGACGGCGTTTAACTTGCTAAACCCCGAGGATTTGACCCTCATAAGGTTTGGTTGTCTCAGGTTGAAATGAAAGGATAGCCAATAAATATCACAAAAAAGATAGAAAAGTACCTAAAAATCTGTGAGTTCCCAGTCGAATTCTCAAGCCAAGTTAGATAAGCTGGCTAAGAAAAGTTCTAAACATGCAGACTTGGTCGGGAAGAAAATGAGATATATGGAAGATATGAATTGGCCCCTGCTTCTTGAGCTTACTGATAGTGAGAAAGAGATGGTCCTTCTGCAGAATTGAATGTGGTAGGAAATGCAGAGGGTGGAAGTTGTATTCTCGTCCAAAATAAGTAGAGGAAGAAAAATGCTTCACAACAAGGTGTGACATCTAGTAATTCTCCAAAAAGATTACAAATTTGCGAGTTAGATATTCATGAGGAAATGGAATAATTTTCATATGTTGTTGTGTGTTATCTTTTGGGGTCAAGGCATCCATGGGTGGGGAAACAATGGTTTATTAAAAGAATGAGAGATAAATTTTGAGTTAGTAATATTTCCATGTCGCCCAATGGGGTTTGTATAGGTAGATTTGAGACGAAAGAGAGGCAGGAATAATTGTTAGTTTCTTGTCATTATTTGTTTGACAATTAACCTTTTAGTGTTAAGCAATAGACTGAGGAAGTGGTGCTAGACAAGGTTCAAGTGGATTTAGTCCTTGTTTGGGTGAAGTTATGGATTATGGACTTGATATTACTCGAAGATATTTAATCAAGAATATTGCTAGAAAGATTCGAAACGTAGTGACACTGGATGGTTCTACCAGAATTAAGTCTAGAGTGAGTTATGCTCGAACCAGTTTTAAGTGCTCATTAATCAGAAAAGTTTTCAGATAATCTAGACTTTGTTGATGTGAAGCGGAATGATGTGTATTCAAAAGTGGAATTTGAGTGGAAACATATCCTTTGTGGAGTTTGTAAGGGATTTGGTCATTTTTCTATGAATGTCAGAAGAATAATGCAATCACTTGTGGTATTTTTAAAAATTTTTGGTCATACTTATGTAGAGTGCAAGAAGAATAGGAAAACATGGGGTATTAGACAAGCTTGGCAAGTTATGCCAGGGGATCAGAAACTTGTGGTGAAGCATAGTGTGGTCACTCCTCTTGTCAATGGTATGATAAATTTGATGTTTTCTAGAACTGGAAGAATAGGGTAACATACACAACAACCTGGTGAAGAATCAAGGCTAGTGATTGGGAACAAAATCAGGGCAATATTGAAAATGAGGTGATTGGAAACGGCATGGTGGATCATGGATAAGCTTGATTTTTGTAATGTACGTAAGGGGATTAAATTGACTAACCAAACAAAATAATGTAAAGTGGTTCTTACATCATAAAAAGTTTCGTCTCACTGATGTTATAGAGACTAAAATAAAGTCTCATAATTTACAAAAATCCTATAACAATATGTTTGTTGGTTAGTCTTTGTGAACGAATAATTGTTTACACAAAGGAGGGAAAATTTGGTTTATTTGTAAACGTGAGAGGTTTAATGTGATTTTGGTTTGATTAAGAGTCAAATTGTACATGCCGAATTGAATGTAGAGCTACAAAGAGACAGTTTGCTTGTTCTATAGTCTATGGCTCTAATTATGATCTCCTATACATAGTATTGTTTGTCCTTGGATTGCCAAAGGGGGTTTCAATAATGTTTTGTATATCGATAAATATCAATTGACTGATTTAGGTTTAATGGGGTCTTCTTACACTTGCAATAATAGGAGATTTGGTTACAAGAGGGTTTACAATAGGATTGATAGGGTGATGATAAATATGCAGAATTCTTACTCTCAATTCTTGTTAGAGGGCTACTTTGATCACTATGCATGTATTGTCAATACTATTAAGGATCATAAGTTTGGTAGTAGAATACTTTAATATGTGGAGTGATGATGTGCATTCACAAGAAGTTGTGAGTTCATTTTTGCAAATTCCAGTGCAAGGTACAAAAATGTTCAGTATTGTCACCAAACTGAAATGCCATGAAAGGCCTCTGATGGAAATCAATAGGAATAATTTTGTAGATGTAGAAGGGGAATGTGACAGAGCCCAGAATAATCTTGTTCATATTCAAGAGGCTTTGAGGGATGATAAAAGAAATAAGGTTTTGCACAGCCTAGAAAAAGCAAAAGTGGAAATGGTGGCTAAATTGAACAAAGTTAGGGATATATTTTTTTCAGGCAGACGTGTAAGGTAGAGTGGTTAAAGAATAGTGATGAAAATATGATTTTTTTTATCATTCAATTAAAAGTAGAAGGAATGGAATAAGGTTTTCACGTTACAATACAAGAAAAGTTGCTATTTGCGACAAGAAAATCTAGTCGCAAATGCCCTTTTGCGTCCTGAAAATATCGTCGCAAATGCCCTTTTGCGACGAGAAATGCGCCTCGATGTGAGCCGTTCTTATAGGCTCCATCGTAAATAAGATTGCAACGAGTTGAGGTTGGTCGTTGCAAATAGATATTTGTGACGACCTTTGTTTCTCGTCGTAAATGTTACTATTTTTTTGACGAGAGTCAATTCTTGTCGTAAGAAGATAGCATTTACAACGAGGTTTTTTGGTCGTCGCAAAAAAAAGAGCATTTGCGCTGAGAATTTATCTTGGTAATTAGCTACTAATCAATCCATATTGCTATAATTATCCAAATCAGTTTACACACGGTAGAGAATAACTAATCATCTGTTTAGTATCTATAGATATAACTTAATATCACCATGTAGTCACTCCAAATATAAAGATTTTTTTAATAATAGAAATAACGTGAATTACAAATACCAATCTTATATTTTGGTTTTTATTAATGTCAAAGTATAGTAGGAAAGATATACAATTGGCACATCTATTATCTAAAAAACATTATACACAAAAAGTGTAGGCTTCACTCTTTGTCTCGTGCTTTGACTTGTTGTTCTTGTAATTCCCTTCAATGATACATCTGATACCATGAAATCTAACTTAGTGTCAGTACTCCTCATCCTTCCACGTCGAAAGAAAATATTAAATAACATTTGACAAAGTCATTTAAGAAATCAAAGTCACAAGGGTTGCAAACTCAATACATCATCTATGTGTCGTTAACTAGTATGTAATTCTACACAATTCCCGACTAAAAAGAGAGGATTTTGAAGCAACGACCATGCATGTGAATCAAGCATATTACAAATATTAGCACAAGGTAAAACAACCATTGAAATAAAAACTTTATTGAAAAAAACTAACATCTTACTTTTTGGAAGCGCGCCTCGTCGTCACATTTGGTGGGAAATAACCACTTTTCTTGTAGTAATATAAGACATTGGTGATACTGCTATGATATATCCTGATGACATTAAATTATTATACTCAATTGTTGGGTTCTGAGCATGCATGTTAGAAGGTACTTAAGGCAATATTTAGAGTTGGGAAAATTGTGAATATGGGGCATAAAGTTCAGCTTCGTAGGCCTGTCGCAAAGGATGAGATAAAGAAGAGTCTTAAGGAAATGCCACAAGAGAAAGCTTATAGTCTATATGGGTTTACAAGTGGATGTTTCTTTGACTCTTGGGATATCGTGGGGAATGAGGTAGCAGAGGCTATCTTGGATTTCTTTGAGCATGGCAAACTTTTGAAACAAGTTATTGATATTGTTTTTTTTACTTTAGTGCCTAGAGTTACTAATCCTACCTGTGTAACTGAATTTAGACCAATTACATGGTGTAATTTCTATATAAAGTGATCTCAAAGTTGAATTGTAATAGGTTGCATGGGGTTAGTTGTTCCTTATTGATAAGTCTCAGTGTGCAATTGTTTAGGGGAGATACATTGTAGAAAAAATCATAATTTCTCATGATTTGGTTAGGAAATACAAATAGAAGACATGAGCAACTAAATGTTTCATGAAGATTGACTTAAAAAAGGCCTATGATTGAATTGAGTGTAAGTTTGTGGTGGAGATGCTAGTAACTTTGGAATTTCCATCAAAGTTCATTAGGCTAGTAATGGAATGTGTGAAAACACCTTATTCTTTGTCTCTGAATGGTCAACAATTTTTGTAAGGGTAAGAGGGGGTTGAGACAACGTGGATCCTTATCTCCTTTACTCTTCACCATATGCATGGAGTATTTGACTTGAGTATTGTAAAAAATTTCTCAAAAAAAGGAGTTCCATTATCATTCAATGTGTTAAAACAAAAAACCGAATCATCTGTGTTTTGCATATGATCTCATGTTGTTTTGTAAAGGACACGTGGAATATGTAATACTTATATTGAGAGGTTTTCAGACATTTTCAAAAGTTAGATAAAAAAATTAAGTATCTACTTTTCTTGTACTGATGTTGATACAAGGGAGGCAATAACTAGATACTCTGGTTTTAGGGTTGGTCAGCTTCCCTTGAGATATATGGGTGCTCGTATAGTTGCGAGAAGATTGTCTATAGTTGATGGTAATGTTCTAATGGAGAGGATTTCTGCAAGGATTAGAACATTGGGGATCAGACAAGGCAAATGTCATATGTAGGGAGGACAACTTCAATTCAATAAGTATTGATGACATTACACTCTTATTAGAAAATTGTGTTTAATTATTTTGTCCAACAGAGTTATCAAGAACATTGAAGGTATATGTAGGAACTTTCTTTGGGAGGGAAAAGAGGTTTATCATAAGAGGGCTTTAGTTTCTTAGGACCCGATAGGCCTGAGAAAGCTGGGGGTTTGGGGTTCAAAGCTTTGTTGGATCCAAATAGAGCTTGTTTGAGTTAGATTTCTTGGTGGGTTTGTTCTAAACCAAGCACTCTTTGGGTTAAGTTCGTGCATCAGATGTATTTAAAAGGGGTATATTGGTTTGAATATAAACAAAAGATAAAAGACAGGTTGCATTGGAGAAGGCTTTTTTATCTAAAAGATAAATTTCAACAAATTTGCAGCAACATGTTATCTCGTAATGAAGTTAGAGTGTCTGATTTTTATGAGCATTTCAAGGGTCTTGTTCAGAAGAGTTGGTGTAGTTATATTGTATGGCCTAAGTATAATCTTCCTAAGCACAATACGATATGCTAGAGTTCTTGTTGCAAGTGAAGAAAAATTAAAACACCACAAACTGGGTATCAGTTGCAATGCTATTTATGAGATGTGTGATTGTCATATTAAAACTTATAAACATCTTTTTTTTACATGTCTATTCATTGGGAGGTGTTTAGATATTCAGTGATTGAAATTACAATGCTATGTGGCTATGTAATAAGTCTTAATTGGTGTAGCAGAAGGAATATAAGTTGTAGATAGAGGAAGCTGATCTATGTGGTTTGATGTATAGTATATGGTACTAAAGAAACAAGTGCATGTTTGATTTTGTTATGCCTAGTCAGGACAGAGTTGTCTAGCGAGTAATTTAAGTGGTCAAAGTGAAAGTAGCTTTTGCGAACAACAAAGTTTTGAGGTTGCGGGATCGACTATAGTTTGACAATTTATAGATAGACTGATTTCACTTTATTCTTCGTTCTGAGTTTGTTAAGTAAGTCTGCAATGTTATGGCTTAGTGCTTAGCTTAGTGAGGATACTTAGGATGTAAATTGTGATGGTGGTTTCTTTTGGTAATATATATCTACTTACACTTATACCAAAAAAAAAAAGAAGTAGAGAAAACTATGATGGTTAATTAACAAGTGGTCGGAAAAAGATTGGTAGGAAGAGAGAGACGCACATGAGAGAGAAATGCCAATTGAGAATCAAATAACAGAAAGGGTATGGAGGGGATCACGATTGATTTTGGTATTTTTAGTATGTGTTGGACTCTTAGTTTGTATTTTTTGATATATCTATCTTTTTGTAACTTGTAAAAAAATGGTGTTAACAAATATTTTGTACTTTAATAAACAAATAACATATTTTTTTACCATAGTTAGTTCTCTAGTTGTGCAGCGGTAGCTATGACGTTCGTCCTTTCGGAGGTTCGAAACCTTGGGGTTTAGAGAGCTAAACGCCGTATTGATAAACAAAGTTCCACATTTAATTACCAATATCAAAACAAATACATCTTTATTATCAAAACAGCCAAAGTATTAAAACAATGCTTAGCAAACTCTTAAACTTAAAAGCCTCTCAAATGGTTACAAATTTACAACACCAAACATACTTTATTAAAATACATTTCAAAGTTCCTCAATAAGAAAGTACAACAGTTCTAAACGCACCATGCCAAAACAGGTTCATACTCCATGAAAAATACTTGTAAATCCCGCCATAAATACAATGCCAATCAAATGGGTCCTTTACCTGCAACTATACTCTAAAATAGCACAGAGTACAGGTTCCATAAGGAGAACAACCCAAAACATTTAACTATCAGCAAGGCGGAGTAAATAGAATGACTAAACCATGCAACAGTCATGCAAATACATACCTGATACGAAATACAACAATACATGCATACAAAATATATACAAAATACATACAAAATACATACAATTAAAAGTTACAGTTTGTGGTCATGGTCCTACCCCTTCACACATCCCTAGAGGTAACGGTCATTATCTATAGACTTAAGTGATCACCTTCCCACGTAATGGTCGTAGAAGCACTATTCCGTGAAATACTATGGACGAGAGAGTCCGGGTTCCTCTCTCAGGATAAGTGTTACTCTAGTGATTAACTATAGGGATCAACCATAATTATAATGCGTAATACCAATGCATAAATACAACATAAATAAAGCATCGAATACATGCATACATACTCATTGACATACAAGCACATACAACGGTGTTTAGTATATCCACTTACATCGAGAGGTGAAGTTAGACTTGAACAACTAATCGTCTAATCGAGAAAATGTCGTTCAAGGAAACCCAACGGTACACAAATAAATAAGTAACTTTAAATATCTAAAAGTCACTTATAAAACTAATACAAAAGGTAATACAATCTAGGACTTAAATACAAAGACCCTAAATCCTAAAAACTCATATTTTGACTTAACCTCTAAAAGTCAACTTAACTAACTAGACAACTTTAACCTCCAAAATCAAGTAACTTCGAATACTCCAAATACAAAGTACAAAATACTAAATATCAAAATACGTACTAGTATACAAAATACATATACTAAAAATACGGAAACACTTAAATACATTTTAAATACAAAATACAAAATACAAAATGCAAAATACGTATATTATTATTATTTAATAATAATAATAATAATAATAATAATAATAATAATAATAATAATAATAATAATAATTACGGGCTCAGCATCTTATGGATTGCTTGAGTGGTGCTGTTGTTGCTAATTCTGATGAGTTGATCACCTCTATCACTCAAGTGGTTAATCTCCTTCTTGATGGTCGATGTCCGCCGGTGCTAGGTGAGTATAT
>CAAKMY010048401.1:0-11897 GCA_901111285.1 Corrigiola litoralis | reverse complement strand
TTTTTTTATAACATCGGGTTTAGATTATGGTCATTCGTATCGGGTATTCACGTCGGGTAGTTTAGATGAGAATCATTTGTATCGGGTATTCATGTCGGGTTTAGAATAGGGTCATTCGTATCGGGTTTTCACATCGGGTTTAGATTAGGGTCATTCGTATCAGGTTTTCACCTTTTTCTAAACTTTTCATAATTTGTTAGCTAATCTCATATTTAATCAAACAAAAATTAAAACTACACAACCCGGGCAACGCCGGGCACCCATACTAGTATAACATAAGCTTGATCTCCTGCTTTATAACAAGTATAGCCGTATAGGCCAGCTGTGTTTCCGCTAACTTAGGAGCTAAGAAATGCCAATGATCTGATTTCGAAGCTAAGCAAGACAAAGAATATACCCTTACTCAGTTAGAAAAGGCGAGACACAAAATGTGAGGGTAATAAATACAAAGGATCCTCATAGCCTATTCTCTAATACCTAACACCTGCTTTTCTCTCATTCTTCCTTTTATAATTTGGCAGGGGGGTAGTTATTAATGAGGAAAAGGAGGTAAAGAACACCAACTGCTAACCACGACAAACCTAAACTTTGACCCTTCTCCAGATGGGCTAATTCACGTCCGCCTTAATCAGAGCATCAGACCATAGATGCGGCTATGAATCAAAACAACATGGTACCCGTAGATGAGGCAAGCACATCTCAATTTTAGAGCAGCTTTGAAACACCACATAACCCACCTCGATTGTAAACCCAAAATCCTAATATAATAAATTCACCGACCCCATACTGAAACAATAGACAATTCAAATCCAAAATTCGTCGCAATACATCGATCAGAACCTAGAATAACACTCCACACTTCAAAAACACCCAAAATTCCAACATGTTTTCTTCTCCGATTTGCACAAACTTGGATTAGACAAATCTACAATGGGACGGGTTAAGAATTTAAGGTTTTGGGGTGTGGATTAAGATAGTAAATCGAAAGCTCACCCCGTCTTATCATAAGACCGTCTTACCCAAGTGTTACATTTTTCGGTCATGGTCAATCGTCTACATACACGCCTCCTAACCCTAATATCATCCAATCCATCAGAATGTCTTCCATGAGACCATCTAATTTTAACTTAAAATCCAACGTGCTTAAAATGGTCACTTTTGGGCAGCTACTTTTTATCATAGTGCTACTAAAAAGTGACCACTTTAACCTAATCCGCGACCACATCAATTAAAATTAGACGGACTCTTAATAATTCGTATCAAAACATAAACAATTCTCAAACCAACAAACCCAATACATCAAAAAAAAAAAAAACACAACGGCCGTAAAATGGTCACTTTGGGCGGCTACTTTCTATCATAATGTCACTAAAAAGTGACCACTTTAACCTAATCCGCGACCACATCAATTAAAATTAGACCGACTCTTAATAATTCGTATCAAAACATAAACAATTCTCAAACCAACAAACCCAATACATCAAAAAAAAAAAAAAAACACAACGGCCGTAAAATGGTCACTTTGGGCGGCTACTTTCTATCATAATGTCACTAAAAAATGACCACTTTAACCTAACCCGCGACCACATCAATTAAAATTAGACCGACTTTTAATAATTTGTGTCAAAACATAAACAATTCTCAAACCAACAAACCCAATACATTAAAAAAAAAAAAAAACAAACAACGGGCGTAAAATGGTCACTTTGGGCGGCTATATTTACTATAGTTGTACTCAAAAGTGACCACTTTAACCTAATCCGCGACCACAACAATTAAGATTAGACCGACTCTTAATAATTCGTGTCAAAACATAAACAATTCTCAAATCAACAAATCAAATACATAAAATAACACCACAAATTAAATCTACAACAAAATCAATAATTAGGTAAGAAATAATACAAACCTGAGCCTTATCAGCGAGCTGAACAACGAGGCGGCCAACAGGGAGATTAGACTCATAGGTGAACCCATAATTGATGCACTCATTACGCATGTACCGGGACAGGACACGGCCGTCAGCGGTGAGTCCAGCGATGGCGACGCCGATATGATCGTCAACCTTGAAGATCTTGCGCTGGTGGGAGGAGAGTTCGGACTGGGCCTTGTTGACGCAGGCGAGGACCACGTGGGTCTTGGATCGGAGCCCAATGGCGGCTGAGCCCTGCTTCACGGCCTCCATGGCGTACTCCACTTGGAAGAGTCGGCCTTGTGGGGACCATGTGGTCACGTCGGTGTCGTACTGGTTACGGAACATTTTGGGTTGGGGGAGTGGGGAGGGGTGGGGAGGAAAAGGGGGGTTTTGAAGAGAGAAGGGTGAGTGAGGTGTGTTGGGTGTTTTCTTTTTGAGCAAGGCAGTGGGAGTGGGAAAAGTAATAAAGTTGGAGTGCTAATTCTAGGGAGAAAAAAGGGACACTTCTGCTAAATAGTGTACTACTAGGTTCCTTAAAAAGAAAATGTGTACTAGGTGCTTTGGTTCCATGCAATGCACCACAATGTTATACAACATTTTTTTTTTTTTTTTTTTTTTTGGAGATAAAGAGCCTCGAAGGGCTAAGTATTATTAAAATCACAATATCCGCAGCAATTACATCCTCAAGATCACTAGGACAACCACCAACTCATACTCTCGTGGAGTAATCGGATGGGTTAAGGTGCGTCATAATATGAGCCGCTTTATTAGCTTCCCGAACAACATGTTTGCTATGTGATTTTACCATTACCTAGTAATTATTCAGCTTAAATAATAGTAATATTGATTATGAGACAATTGGGAGATAGAAAATTCTAATGGATGGTCTTTATAAGGATAGGACTTTTGAAATCATTATGCAATAGTTATTGTCTCTGTTGATTTCATTGAACAAATATCGTCACTACAACATTTATTATATGGCACACGACGTTGAGTTAAATACTGAAGTATTGTCACATGGAAAATTATCTTTGTTTGAACGTCTATTAATAATATTGTATCGATAGATAGATGTATACATTTGTGTCGAACTCGATGTAAGATACAGAGACAAAGACATATATGTTTTCTCTTTTTCTTTGGACTTTCACCACGATATATAAAAATTCTAGCGAGTTTTGTATTAGGTTACCTCATCATGAGAAGATATCAAAAATTACGTATGTAGGGGTCGTTTGGCTTAAATACTGTAATGGAAAGTGAATGAATGAATTCAATGTGTGGAATGAAAAAAAATGAAATTGTTAGTTTTAAAAATTGTTTGATTCAATTCATTAATGAAATGGAATAATTAAACTATGGTAAAATAACATTATCCTCGTTTTAATGCACCTACCTCTTCACTATTTCTATTCTCCCATCACCACCACCACCCCAACCACCATATCTCTGTTCTCCCATCACCTCTACGAACACCCACCTTCACCGACCATTTGACCACCATCTCGGGTGACATGGGGCGTCACAGTTTCTACACCTAGTTGCTAGATGAACAAGAAAAATATACATGCATCCACCTAGACATAATATGAGGGAATAAGACGGTGGGAGGCATCGAGAAAGACAGTTGGTTACGGTGCGGGATGTGGGGGTCGCCGGCGGGGGAGGAGGGGTCGGAAGACACGGGGTGGGGGTTAGGCGCCGACAAGAGTGTGGTCGTTGGGCGCTAATGAAGGTGAGGATGGTTGGCCACTGGCGGCGGGGGTGGGTTGGGTGGCATTCGCTGAAGTGGGCTACTGGTCGTGGAGGAAGGTGGGGTAGAGAGAAAAAATGAAGGGGGGAATTAAACATGTTACCTTGGGTAGGAGGAGGCCGAGTTTGATTTGGAGGAGATTGAGAGAGTAATGGAGTGAAAAAAAATTCTCAAACAAACAATGAAAAACGGAATGGGGATATAAATCCGCTTCTTACATCCAAAAATTACTGAACCAAACAAACCCTTATTTTTTGAACGTAATGATGCACATTTCGACACAATGTTACTTCTAAAATATGAAGATATCAGTTTTTAAATTGTCCCGCCTTAAAGTAACCTGATTTAAGACTTTGTATTAAACTCCTAAGTTACAAGGTCTACGTTTCCTTGCATACATAGCAAGTTGGTATGAAGCTCACTTCTAGGGACTTATCCACAATAACCAAAAAGAATATTAGACTTTATCAAGCAAAGGATATTAAAACTATTAGCTTTATCATCACTCCCGTTTTAAAGGGAACTTAGAGAGTTTAGATGAGTCTAGTTGGGTTAAACCTGATTTTTATCTCTTGGATTCCCTTTCGATGTGCCGAGTGCTATAAGTCCAGCATAGCATACTGAGAAAGTTGTTCTGCACCCTTCCTCTTCTAGTGCACTCAATAACTCCATCATCCAGTTAACAAGTGAATCCATGTCCAGCAAAGTTTATCTCTCTTCCAGGCTCCGTCTACCATGAGAATTATCGGATCACATATCACGTTAGAATGTATAAATTTGGCTATTTTATTATATTTATCTTTCACCATAGGAGTATGGCTAGTCCGTTGAGCATTCAACACTAGAGTTATTTTTTAAAGTGTCATGAGCAGAACCTCATTTCGTTGTAAAGTTGAGTTGGATCTGGATATATGGTCCTCATAATTCTTTTTTGACTAAATAGTCCATAAGGTGGCAATGAAATACCAAATTGTATAAGGTTCTGCATTGCTCCAACTTCAAAAAATTTATGAAGACGTTAACCCAAGAGGGATTTAGGTGAAATCACCCATGGGCCTAGCCTTCAAATTATGGTTTATTTTAATTAGACAAATCACGATATCATGGCTATTAACGAGCCAAGATGATGAAACATGACTCCATTATAAAAGGCACCAGTCCACAAAGAGAAGTCAAGAGCATCAACCTTACGTATAACTCTTAATCTAAACCAACTTTAATCCTTACATCTACTATACCAACCAAGCATACATAAATACAACTAAATACACACTAATATTTACATGATTCTTATTTCAAATGATCACAACATATAGTTAAATCTAAATTGTTTGACCTCTTGTTAACATGTCAATTTTCACATATATTAAAGCTATTAACATGCCTTGACCACGATAGATCTGACATGATTCGTAACGAATCTCTAAGACTAACGCCATATTATACATTTTAAAACACATCAAATAAGATAAAAATTATAAAGAAATCATAAGTTAAAGTATAGAATTAGACCCTCGCAACCTTGAGCTTAACACTTGATGACTTCAGAACAATACTAAGATTGGAAACATTCCTAGCACAATATGAGACTCGAGAACATGAGAACTAAACAGTGTTTAAGAATTTGCGAGAGAGTTTAAGAGAGGAAGTTTTTTGAGTTGAAAAAGCATACCATTTCTACAAAATGAAGGCCTTAATTTATAGAAAATAAACCGAATCTCAAGAATATGTTCATGGGGGTATACTAGGAATCACGTTGGTGTGAAATGCTTCGCCGATACACTACAAAGTGCTGGCGGTATTTCGACAGTATCAGCGGTACTCCTTGGTGTATCGCTCCTCAATATTTTTGTGTACGTCATGACCTTAAGGAGAACCGATGATACCAAAACATGTATTCACTCCTAATATTGTGCCACCAGTACACAAATCAATATTGTCGATATTGATTTGAATACCGCCACATTGAAATTTGACTTTACCTTATCTTTTTAATTTAAGTATCGCGACTACATTTGAGTACCTCTGGCACCCAAAGCCAAGACTCATTGTAAAGCCATAATATTCAACGCCATATTCACGTTATCTAGAGCTAGACCAGAATTTATCCCGAAAAATAGAAGAAGTTTTAATATTGTAATGCGTCCGAAATTTTTTCATAAAGATAGAGTACAAATTGTGAATAATGTGCCAAACCTACTTAGCTAAAAGCGCCTTATTAAAAGCACTTGCGTCCTTTATACCATGTCCAACTTCTTTTTTTTTTTTTTGTAAAGAGTGAATTAATTCTAGCTTTTCCAATGATTTTTTCTTATCCTTCCTCGGAGATCCCCATCAAAACAAAGTAATTAGATAATTACTTGCAACACTTATGGGTATCTTAAATACCCATAAAAACAAAGACAACTAAGGAGGAGAGGACAAAAGAAATCAAAGTCAACCTTACAGCTAGAGAAAGATTATTGTCATTATATGAGCTAAATCTCTAATGGACCTCACTAGCAAAATATCCGAAAAAGTACCTTCTTACTATAACAAAAATTAATCGAACTTCTCAAATATTTGCCAAAATTTGTGTGAAAATACACGTGTAGAATATTCTTAAATATTTGATTGAATTTTAAAGGAGCGTTCAGGCTGGTAATTGTAGATATTGTAATCCATCGCAGTCGGTTCACCGTACTCTGGAATGAGACAACGAGCTTACCACGACAATTTGAAACGGATAAAAAATACCTAAGCACTAGTGTCAAGTTGGAAAATGATTTAAGAAATAAAAGTCATTGTTCTTTGTTTAAAACTTCGAAAAGATTTTCGTAGTTTGACGATTTCATGGCGTGTCTCGATCCACTAATGAAGAGTATATCCGCCTTTGTGATTTAGAAGAGAAATAAGGCAGTGTAAGCCCATCGATTTGACTGAAATGACTCCACCAAGACCTTAAAGTATCAATTTTATTATATTGAGGAATGAAAATGCTCGAGTTGATCCCCCTAGCACTTGCCTAGGTGCTTTAGGCAAGAGTTTAGGCAGCCAAAGCATCAAAATATGCATAAAAGGCTAAAAACAATGGTGTGTGGTGCCAAGCTAGGCCCAAAGCAGGCACCAACGACGCCAGGTGTGGGACCTGCTGCCCCTGGGGCCTGCTGGCGGCCTTTTTGTTGATGCTTGCGGCCCCTAGGGGGCACCACGGGCCCTTTGCGGACACCACCCATGGTTTTTGTTCCTATTTTATCCTACTTCTCACCTCTATAAATAGGCGACTTTGTCATTCATTATGTTCAAGTTTTACATCTTGGAAAGCTTCACTCTCTTGTCCCTCTTTTGTATCTCTCTCAAAGTTCTTTTAGCGGGTTTGGTAAGCTCTCATGTTTTTGAGATTTTGAAGTTTTGTGTAAGAAAGGTTGCGATCTTCATTCCGTCTTCCTCGTCGTGAAGTGCTAAGCAAGAAGTTACGATCAGAAGGTCCAAAATCTTATCCTTTAACATGTTTATATTATTTGATGTGTTTTAAATTGTTTAAAAATCAATAGTATTGTATTTCGTTATGAAGCATGCTAGATCTATAGTTCGTTTTGATAGCATGTTTATATCTAAATATTGTCAAGTTTTATTCTTGTTTATATGTATGTTTGATATTAGATATATGATCTTGTAATCATGTTTAGGATTTGTTTATTTGCTTCACTAGGTTAGTTTAGCATATAATCAAAATGCATGTTAATAATAGACCACCTATTTAGATCTAACTTACATAGAATTGTGGTTTATTGTTCATGTTGCATGCTTGTATAGTATGGTAAATGTAATAAATCGACTTGTGTTAATTTAGAAATTATAAATAGTTCAACACTTCCGAACTCTTTCTTTGGATTAGTGCCTTAATAATAGAGTCATGGTCTAACATCTTGGCTCGTTAATACTTATGGTGTTTCTTAATTCATAGTTTCCTTATTTTCTTAAAATAAAGTGGCGCCTCGTAAATTTGGAAATGAATGCTATTGTCTTAAGGATCAAAAATCCTATATTTTGGGGTCTTTACAACAATTAATGATGATCTATCTTGATAATAACCTAAGCAATATAACACTTGTCAAGGTTGTAGGACAATTCGTGACATGCTCGCAGACTTGTCTTAATAAAAAAAGATTGACTAATCCGCAAAGATCATATGGGATAACATTGGTGTCCTATTTGAAAATCTTGACCTTTGAATCAACTTGTTATCAGTTGCTGGAGTGATCATTCCCAAGAGTGCTACCATGCATAAAACAAATGAAAACCGGGACAAGAAATTTCCTTGATGGAGCCCACAAAAAGGTTTACATTGACTCCGGGGTTTCCGTTAAAAAGCATCGGAAACGAGATCGTGGACAGACAATTCATAGTAAGAAAGATCCACTTTTATCCGAAAAGTTCATCCTCTGTAGAACTGTATTGAGGAAAGACCAATTAATACTATCATAGTCCTTACTTACATCTGTTGTAATGATAAGCATACTAGTGTAATACCCCATACCATTATGGCACGATTTTATATATAATGCTATAAGTCGAATAAAGTTTTCCATATTTTACGTGGACATGACGAATTTGAAGATCATGAAAAGGTATCAATTATTTTTAAAAGATCCCTAATAGTAGCAATATATGGTAGCTATAAGGGGCAATCAAATTAGATAGAAAAGGGAAAATGGGGCTCAGGGTTGCCCAAATTTGTGGGGCCACGTGATGTGGAAGAATCCTCCAGACCTAAGGATGGTGTGAGCAGAAACATATTGTTGCTTGAGGGGAGGTCGTGAACTAAGTGATGCTTGGTTTGAGGGGAGGATTGTTGAGGTACAAACTCAAGTCCCATATTGGGGAAATAAGAAATACAGGACATCCTTATGAGAAACCATCAACTCAATTAGTATGAGGCATTTTGGAGAGTATCCAAAAACAAATCCGTGAGGGCTTATGCCCAAAGCGGACAATATCATACTAATGTTGCTCAATGTTTTCCGGATTCTGATGCTTAGGAATTAACAGTATAACTATTCTATTTATCCTTAAGAATATGACATTTATTTAAAAACTGATGGGAGGATGAGTAAATGCCTTATTCAAGTAAGATAGATCATCATCGGAAATTAATTTCTTTATTCCTCTGCAGAAAACTTCGTGCTCGGGGAGTAATCAGTCTCCGAGTCGCATTATTTGTGAGTTAATAGCTATTATGAAAAAAAGTTAGGGACCTGAGTTCTTGTAATAGTTGTGTATAATGGACTAGTGATGCTATCTGCAAATGTGACTAGGTGTGCTTTTGTCCAAGTGTAAAGTTGGATATTACCCTGTCAGACACGTTCAAAAATCAAGCATGTTTGCCATTCGCCCATTCATTTCCAGTTCCTCAATCCTCATCATGTCATTAGACATCAGCTGTGCATTTAACAAAGAAGATAGCCTCTTTCGCTAGTTTGATTAGTAACACTGCTTACGCAGCTTCCTTCTTTCTCAAGGTTTTTCAAACAACATTTGGATCAAAAGCGATCTCAAAATTTACAGATCACACAACTAGTAAATATGAAGTACAACCAATTGTTTTCTTCCATGTCATGTACTCATGTACCTTCCAGCAAGCACTTAGCTTGGCTTGAAGAACTTCAACTTGAGCCCATTAGTAACTATACTCCAAATTCCTCCAATTGAAAATGCCACACTAAAAGCAATTCCGAGCCATCCTAAAATCCAGTTAAAGTACCAATTGAAGCTGTGCTTTGGGGGCTGTTTTAGGAGTACCCACATGAAGCAAGGGTATGCAAACGTGACTGGGAGTGTGAGCCCTCCCAATAGACCAGCAAGGCTTGAGAGGAACGGAAAGGCCACACCTATTAAGAGGGAGATGAACCCGTAGAAAACTCGAAAACCAGACCTCACCCATACTGAGCATGGGCGATTAGTTCTGCTTGTGTAGCTTGCTTCAAAGCTGTCAAATACGGGCATTGAGTATATCTGGAAGCTGCTCAAACAGTTGAATACCACCAGCAGGAAACTCATTGCAAGTAGTCCTCTTGCAATGTCATGGCCGTGAAATACATATATGGCAGAGAGCATCCCTCCTGAAGGCATCTGCAAGAGGCAGATACTCAAAGCTCATAACTTGACTAGAAAAAGTTTCTTTAGAGACATGAGATATGGTCATACAATCAGTATCTTAAGTGGATACTGCCAATCTAACGTATTTTTTTCTGTGTTTTTGTTCTGTTCCAAGTTATTCAGATGTACTGTAAAGGTTATAGTCTTCTGATTATTTTTCCAATCACATGAACCAGATAAATGAAGGCAAGGCTTACGAGAAACTTTTGTCTACAATGTGATAGACAGTATCTGCCCAATATTCACCTTCAGCAATAAACACGGCCTAGATCAAGTTCAAAATCACAAGAGAAAAGTGTATGGCGTGTGCATAGAAGTAGGTCAAAAGAGAAACAGGGAGCTTAATGTAAAGACTCAAAGATGAGATACAGATAATGCTGAAGCTTTTTATAACGTAGATTGATCATGTATGATTCAAAATCTCAAATCAGAACATTTTATTGAAGACAAATGAAGTAAAGTTCTTCAATCAATCAGATCTTCACTTATTTTTGTTTAACACAGCCAAAAACTATAACAGAAATTATCAGGACTGACAAAATTAGTTTCACAGTCTGTTTGGCCTAATTTTTTTTAAACTATTTTTGCTTCTCAAAAACAGTTTCTCTAAAAACTGTTTTTGGAAAAAATTTGTAGTGTTTGACCCAACTTATGATAAAAGTACTTTCTATTGTTAATAACCGTTTGGCCTATCTCTAAAAAATAATTTTTGATGTTAAGTTAGTTTTATTTTTGTTTTCCATTTTAATTAGATATAATTACTAACATTAGCATTATCAAAAAAAATTGTAAGCTAAAGGAATACACAAATTCTTGAAAAAGACCGTCTATTTTTATTTTAAACACAATAATCATTGTTATCATACTTTGCAGAATTTAATTATTTCCATTCATCAAAGATATTGCAATAGCGTTACGTACACTAGCCTTTGTATTAAGAAAGAAAAAAACCTCCATCAACATGATCATCAAAGAGCGAATTGGCCCAATATGTGTTCATGAAAGACAAGATCTTATAATCAGAAAATGTGCAATAATGTTCTTTGATTAAAGGTTGGTTTGTTGGTGAAAGTTTTTGCTTTGCGCTCAATATATCATGTGCTTCCGAATGGAAAAAGTAGGATTTGATTTTAAAAGGAAAATATAGATTGTGGGGAGCTATTTTAGGGACATAAGAAAACATCCCATAGTGAAGTAAAGGGCTTTTGGGAAAACAAAAACAAAAGCACCATTTTGGTGCTTCTGTTTTTCGAGGTCTAAAATACTTTTTTGGGTTTTTCTAAAATACTTTTGGGTTTTTTAAAAACATGATGTTTGACCAAGCTTAGAGCTTTTGGGTTGAAAAACACCTCAAAAAGCTAGGCCAAACACATAGTTTTTTCCTTTTTTAAAGACTTTGAATATTTCATTTATGGGATAACAATAGAGTTTCCTTCTTTAAATAATAGCTTTTCCAAGAAACAGAAACGAAAGCAACATTTTGGCGCTTCTGTTTTTGGGGGTCAAAAACTGTTTTTTGGCTTTTTAAAAAACAATATGTTTAGCCAAGCTTGCAACTTTTGGGTTGAAAAACACCTCCAAAAGCTAGGCCAAACACATACATAGTTTGTTACTGTTAACATTCAAAACAACACCTGTAACTTTAACTCGCTTCTGAATGATAGTGCCAACATTCTTCAAATTGGTCAAATAAAAAAGAACTTCCAACGAAGGCCTATTCTCGAAAAACATAAATTTGAAGTCTATATCAGACATTGTCCTTCTGTTTCCTATCACCAAGACTTTCTGGAAGAACCCAAAGGGTACTACTTGTATTTAAATTAGTCTTGGCAATGCGGAACTAGCGGTCTTAGCCGCAAATCCCTACTCATAGTAGAAAAGGGTGGATTCGTAGAATCCGATCTTATTGTCCCTCTCTCTCTCTCTCTCTCTCTCTCTCTCTCTCTATCTATCTCTCTCTTTTGTTTTATCTTTTTGTGGATGCATGCTCAAGAAGAAGATAAGTGTCTTTTTAACTAAGGGTGAGCAAAAAGTCCGGGTACCCGCATTTGGACCCGGAACCGCTTGGAACCGGCGGTTCTGGAACCG
>CAAKMY010048384.1:0-15587 GCA_901111285.1 Corrigiola litoralis | reverse complement strand
ATAGATAATTCAATGAGTTTAATCAATTAATTTAAAATACAATTGAACCATGACTGTTATACAAGCTGAAAGGTCTCTAATAAAGATGGTGTTTTTTGGCTTACTATCCTACATAAGTTTCAATATGAGTCCTTTTTTCAATTTTAACGCTATTAAATAGACGTCACGTGTCCTCGCTATAGAAATCTTTAAGTATTCAAGATAATAGTATAAATATCATCTTAATAGAATTACTGATATTTGATATGTCCAAGTCAATTCCTTGATTGAGTCTTCATACGTGTAAATATGTTTTGAATTATATATTTTTTCTTTTGATAATAGGTAACTACGGAGTATATAGAAATGAGGAGTATCTCCTCTCGAGACAAACACCTATCTTAGTAAAAAAATTTGATTTGAATTATATATATAGATGAGTAGATACTTGTGTGTTGAAAAAATATTTAGGATTACTCTCATTGAACATCCCTTCCTAAGTTGCACTTGGACCAGATGGCTTCCTAGATGACATTTTTGCTGATGATTTCACGCCACAACAACATAGGTTCATCAATCACTTTGTTGGTCAACCAAGTTAATTAGTTGGCTAACTGCACACTTAATGAGTTTTCTAAATTTATAAAATTCTACAATCTTATTGATTTTGAGGAATGAATTGAAGCTCTCATTATGGATGGTGTTTTTTTCACTCCAATTAGTTAGCGTCAATGTGCTCTATATAGTCAAACATTTGATATCCTTAACTTGCACTCAGTTGAACAGATTATGAACATTGATTATTACCAAGTTGGGGAAGACTTTAAAGTGAGTCAAAAAGTGAACTAGATCACCTTTAATAAGCAATGAATGGAAATGATACAATACTCCGTATTTGTCTTCATCTTATAAGGAGCGCTTACATTTAACTGTATTACCAGTAACCGGCCATACGTTGTTACATAGCTTAAAGTAGTGAATTGGTTCTGAAAGTTATTTCCTACGCCAGTATATACTACAAGTACCAAATAATGCGAGCTAATCCGGCTATTATTGTAATGTATAATAGCACAGATCGTACTCGTCAGCATGTTACAATAGAATAGCATTATGGAGGTCATATTACATAGATGCTAGATAAAAATCAAAGTATAATGCATTGCTTGAAAGATATACGGAGTACTTTAAAGTTTAGTGAAATGACACTCCAAGATTGGTTCACATGTAAAAGTAGGAACACTATAAATGACATTGATACAGGTATACTAAGCATCAAATAACACTATCCGGTAATTCAATAATGGATCATCAAAATCGTGTAAGATTTTCCTACCTCCTAATCGCATTCTTTCTCTTCTCCCTGTTCAACCTTAGTGTCTGCTGGTCCGATGACTATCCACATGACGAAAATGTCCTGCTTGAAATTAAGGAGCAATTTGGTAACCACTCATCAGGTTGGTTGGAGGCATGGGACCCCAACACAGACTTTTGCAATGATTGGTCATACATCTACTCCCCATATGTGAATATCAGTTGTGATAGGTTCGGCCATGTCCTCGGGCTCTCAATCCAGCTTGCTGACGATATCACTAGTGACTTCCCGCCAGCCATAGGTGATCTTATCTCCCTTAGATCACTTGAGTTGACTGGCTTGCCTCACCTCAATGGTCCAATCCCACTGTCTATTTGCAAGCTTAGCAACCTTGTGTCATTGTCCATTACATACAACAATCTTAGCGGCCCAATCCCAGACTGCATAGGCCAGCTCAAGAGCCTCACCTCTGTCGATCTCTCTGGCAACGGCTTAAGTGGCCAAATACCACCATCTCTAGTCCAACTCCCAAAACTCAATGTTCTTTACCTCATGCTCAACAATTTATCTGGTCCTATTCCTGAGTTTCCAAAAAATGCTATATTCCAAATCAAACTTGATAACAACAAATTGTCTGGTCCAATTCCCAAATCGCTAGGACTCCTCTCTAGCCTAGCCGTGCTCGGTCTATCTAATAACCAGCTCAATGGCACAATCTTGCCTTCTTTAGGAAACATGTCTAGCCTACGTGTACTCGACCTCTCGTATAACCGGTTCAGAGGTCGAATCCCAGAGAGTTTCGGCTCATTGACGCCGTCCATTTACCTCTACCTACAGGGCAACCAGCTCTCAGGTCCATTACCTCAGTCACTAGGCCAACTTAATGCAATAACGTTGGATCTTTCTTACAACAGACTTGCAGGAGATGCCTCATTTCTGTTTGCAAGGGACAAGTCGTGGACCGAAAAAATTCTTCTTAACAACAATCGTTTCAGTTTTAACTTCTCAAACGTGGAAATTCCTGAACCGATGACCATGCTCTACAGCATTCTCAACATAAGCCACAACAGGATATATGGATCACTGCCAAATAACTTGGCCAGTGTGAGACTTGTTGATGTGAGCTACAATCGTCTTTGTGGCGCAATCCCAAGTGGGTGTGAAAAATTTGGAGTCAACTCCTTTAAGCACAATCGCTGCCTTTGTGGTCCACCATTAGCTGCATGCAAATAAGTGTTCATTCTCGCTTGTAGAATGATGCCCCCCCCCCCCCCCGATCATTCACTGGTGTTTGCAGCACCATGTATGCATTCTTAATTACTTAAAATTGTTGAGCTCTATTACACAATCTTCAATTGAGGACTGGGATTCAGGCTCCTATAGTCCTATATACAATTACATGAAATAAATTATCTTTGTACCCATGCTATGAATGAATTGAAGCAATCAAAACGGATGTTTCATTTGTATTTTGCTACGGTCGACAATTTTTTTAGTATGGAAAGAGGAAGTCGTAGTCTTTTTTCTTTGGTCTGGAATGGGGCACAAAGTCGCACAAAGTCACTCATAAGAACCGAAACCTAAATCTCATAATTGGGATAAGAGAGCTCAAACCACTTGATTGAGCTAGTTCTTTTTATAGGAAAGTCGTAGATAAGGATTGGGCCTGGCATCCAGTGTTTGGATTTTAGGAGGAAAAAGAAAACGCTACTATACCGGGATTGTTCGAAATGAGTCACTTGATTGGGTTAGATCTATAGTACACGTGGTACCACTACAATGAACTGAACATTGACGATGAGAAAAAAGTCAGAGAAGACTCAAAGAAAAGTCAATAAAGGGAACTAAATAAACATTCAAAAGCAATGATGTGGATTGACACAACATACATCTTCGTCTTAGATAAGGAGAGTTAAAAGTTAAAACCAATGTCGAATTCTGGAACGTTGATGAAGGATTGTGTTCCTAGCAACCAGACATGCACAGAATATAGATGCTTTGTCACATACATAGCTTAAAGTTAAATTTTGGGGCGGAAAATTGTTTGCTACACCGGCACGGTAGGCACATTAGAAGACAGGAACTAGTTTAGCTTTAATTGTATTGTTTAACTCATAATCATCTGCAAGTGACACTATATGACTATAATAACACTGATACTCTGTAAGTGGCTTAAAATTGAAGATCAAGAAGAAACGAGAATTGTGTATAAATAGCATTGAAGTTGTGTTAGACATTATATGATTCAATAAACCAACAATGGTACGATAGGATCATGCAAGATGTTCCCAACTCTTGATCACATTCCTTTTCCTCTTTTCCCTCTTCGGCCAAATTCTTGGAGTAGAGTTGTGCGATCCACAAGACAAAAAGGCACTCCTTGAAATCAAGAACCAATTTGGTAACCCATCATGGTTAAATTCATGGAACCCAAACACAGACTGCTGCAGTGATGACTGGTCATCCTTCGCCAGAGACCCACATGTCATACTTAGTTGCGACGAGCAAGGCCACATTGTTGAGCTATCGATTTGGAATGCTGATGATATTACTACTGAGATACCACCAGCCTTGGCTAATCTAACATCACTAGAGATACTTGTGCTATATAACATGCCTCACCTCTATGGCCAAATCCCTGCCTCCGCCATTTGCAAGCTCACCAACCTAAGCAAACTAACCCTTGAATACGGCAACCTTACCGGCCGAATTCCCAACTGCTTAGGCCAGCGCACAAACCTGACATATATTAGCCTCTCCAGCAATAACCTTACTGGCCGTATTCCACTATCCCTTGTCCAACTCCCAAACCTTGAAGAACTCCACCTAAGTTCTAACAAGCTGCATGGTCCAATCCCTGAATTTTTAACCAAAAACAATTCTGTATATTGGGTCGATTTTATGTATAACCGCCTCTCTGGTCCTATTCCTGCGTCACTTGGACTACTCTCTAACCTTCGCCTTCTCCACCTTTCCCATAACCATCTTAAGGGTTCGATCCCGCCATCTCTTATACTAGGGTCTACGTTGTGGCATCTTGATGTAAGTTTCAATAAGCTTTGTGGCGCTTTAGCAAGGGGTTTTGAACGATTCAACGCGAGCTTTTTTGCGCACAATAAGTGCCTTTGTGGCCCTCCGTTAGCAGCTTGCAAATAACATCACTTTAAACAATGATATAGGAGTATAGGACCATAATAGTATGAATGCCATTCTTGATGTGTCCTTAATCTTGGTATGAAGGCACGCACCCAAAGTACGATCGAGCTTGGTATTCGATATACTCACTCATTTTGACTGTAGGACTATTTTATTGATCAATCTCCAACAACTTGTTGAACAATGTAGTCTGATTTTTTTTTTTTTTTTTTGACATTGGTAGTCTGATTATTGAATTACACACATCTAACAACAAAAAATCATACATCTCGAGCAACTTGTTAAACCATGTAATCTGATTAGAAAAAAAAGGATAAATTGATAAACATAATCCAAATTTGTCTTACCTTATAAAAATGATCCAATTTTCAATAATCAATTAAAATAATCCAACCTTCATAGATTTCTTACAAAAATACACTCAGTCAATTCTAATGTGGAATCTCTAATCAATTGGTCTTACATGGCCTAATTAGTATAAAATCTTTTCATATTAAGGGAGCCCTAAAAAGTTGAAAGTATAAAAATACCCCCCTTCCCCACTGAACAACCCTTACAACTCGTTTGGTATGTTTTCTGGATTGGGAATGGGAGTTGAATTGGAAATTTGGAGTGGGAATTTAAGTGGGAATTTGTTAAATAACTCTCACTCCCATGTTTGGTATGTGAGATAGGGATTGGGCATAAAGTAGTTAAATTTATGTTTATATCCTTTTTTAAGTGAGAGTGAATGGTCTAGATGGGGTGATGAGTTTTTTAAGTGGAGGTATCTTAGTAATTTTAAAGTGGATAATGAATTCTCATCCAATTCTCACCCCTTCCCCTGGTAATAAATCATTGGGAGTTGAGCCTCCCAACTCTCACTCACAATCCCTCTCAATTCCCAATCCCACCTAAACAAACAAGCGAGTTTGCTACATTAAGGGTTAAACTCTCATTCCCAATCTTAACTCCCTCCATACCAAACGAGCTGTTAACACTTACACCATGCCGTTCTAACCCCCACCCCACTAATTATTCCTTCCCCTTGGTTCCCTTTTGCACCAACTTCCTATAAAGAAGAGAAGTAGAGTTTTATTGAAAAGCTTGGTTTGCAGTAGCCATATAAATACTACAGTAAGGTAGATACATATGGACAAGACAAAACAAAAGGCTAAAGACTAGGCTAAGAACTAGGCTAAAGATCAGTAATCACATATATCAAGCCTACAAATCAGATACAAAAAATGGTAAAGAATCACACCAAATCACAACACTCCCCTCATCCCTCTCACGCCGAAACCAAAAACAAGTGGACTCGAGGTGCTTGACTCGACTCAAGCGAGCCTGTTATCGCCATTTCCGCCTATTTTCGCTCGACACCTTGCTCGAGGCTCCACTTGAGTGGCTTAGTTTTTGCGAATCTTCAACTCGCCTTTTCCCTTTAACCGAACTCTCAACCAAGTTGAAACCAAATTGTTCAAGTCACAATAATCAAACGGAACCTTCCCAGGCATCCGCTCCCACACGACATGTGTCGTTAATGTTTTTTTATCGTAAAGAGAGGAAACCTCGGTTACACATTATTGAAACTTCTAACCACACGGGGCCAAGGAACCCCTAGAACATCCTCTCTAATAATATTGCACAAATCAAGACTTGGGGATAGGACTAGGAACATCTTATCCGTGCTTGTAACCCCTTTGTTTGCTAGCCAATCAGCCGCCTTATTGCCTTCACGAAAGACATGCTCGATCTTCACTTCCCATTGCTTCTTGAAAATCAGGTGATGACATGTGTCGTTAATGTAATTTCTATGTTTTATACTCCGTCTATTCCATATTGTGTAATATATTTAATATTTCGTGATCAATGCAACACTTTGACTATAACTTTTTGTACATATATATTAAATTTTTTGCAAAGATATATTTTTTATAAAAAAATATATTGAAAACAATAGTAAATATTGTCACATTATCTTCTTATATATTTCATGATATATTTACTGTTAAAGTTTTTATTTGACAAAAAAAAAGTCAAACATAAAACTCAATATGAAACAATAATATATTGCCAACTTATAGGGTATGGTGTCATTTGACACCATGCTAATTTAAATATATAAATAAATGCATAAAAATAGCAATAAAGATGGTTTGATTAGTTTTTTTTTTTTTTTTGGTATATAATGGTTTGATTAGTGGTTAAATAACTACTTGCCCCCACTAGCAGTTGTGGGTTCAAACTTCAAACCCAATTATCTACGTATTAGTATTTTGACAACCACTACCTTTGTTCATTTTACAATTAGATTATTTGTCTCTGTATCTGGGTTTAACTCTTACACATGAGTCGCATGTACTCAAATATCGTCTTTATTTGCTTGATACATTTGCAAGCAGTTGGACAAAGAACTAAACATAAACATTCAGCAAGTTGGGAAGACTTGAGGGAAGTCAAAAAGAGAATCAATTCACCTCTTCAAGCAATACCAGAATCGATGCAATATTATGCTCATCGACTCATCGTACAGAAGAAGGGGTGCGAGCGAGATAATCTAATTAACTCTCAACTTGCTCCCGAAAACCATGCTTGCTACATAGCTTAGAGCTGAATTAACTGACCGTTGGCATGGGACTGAAAATTGTTTACTACGCCGGTGTTACTACAATACAAAATATGTTAACTAGTAACTGCGTACTCCAACTATCACTAATATACCCAATCGCCGGCATGTGACACTAAAATTTTAAAATGCATAATGAACACCTCATAACAGAAGGATGGTGCATATCCAACTATCACGTATCGTTTGACAATTTGAATCAAAGACTAAAAACAATTCAACGGCATGGCCTCAAAGAGTATCACTTAACAAGAAAGAGTTTCCGATCCCTTTCCGTTTATGGCACTCTATTCAAATGTGCGGGAAGAAATAGGAACTCTATAAATTACATTCATGTTTAATGAACGTGCATTATATGATCCAATTAATATTATAAACAATGTATCAAATGAATCATACAAGATTTTCCCACCTCCTGATTCCGTTATTTCTCCTCTTTATCGCCCTAATTGGCCTTAATCCTTGTTCAGCACAATGTAATCCACGCGACCAAAAGGCCCTCCTCCAAATCAAGAACCAATTCGGCAATCCCCAATCGTTGGAATCATGGGACCCCAACACAGATTGCTGCAATGACTGGTCAGGATACATGTATGCAGATGTCAGAGTTAACTGTGATGGCCAAGGCAATGTCATCGAACTCACGATCGATGGTGCTGACGATATCACAAGTGAGATCCCATCAGCCTTGGGTGATTTATCCTCCCTCCAGATACTTAAGTTGTATAACATTCCTCACCTCTCGGGACAAATCCCGGCCTCCGCCATTTGCAAGCTGACCAACGTATGGTCATTGACGCTTGCATATGGTAACGTTAGTGGCTCAATCCCTGAATGCTTAGGCCAGCTCAACCAAGTGACATATATTGAGCTCTCTGGTAACAACCTTAGTGGCCATATTCCATCAGCCCTTGTTCAACTTCCATACCTTCAAGAACTTCACTTGATGCATAACAAGCTTGATGGTCCATTCCCTGATTTTCCTAACCAAAGGCATATATATAATATCAATCTCTATAACAACAAACTCTCTGGTCCTCTCCCGGCGTCACTTGGTCTCCTCTCAAACCTCAGCATGCTATCTCTTGCCGGAAACAAGCTCAATGGTTCACTCCTGCCATCGATTGGGCAATTGTCTAACCTACAATGGCTCGATTTGTCCAATAACCAGTTCAGTGGTTCAATCCCAGATAGCTTTGGCTCTTTAGTAGACACGACCATTTACCTCCAGCTACAAGGTAACCAACTCACAGGGCAGATTCCCAAGTCGCTAGGCAATCTTTATCCGATATGGATGGATCTTTCCAACAATAGGCTACGAGGAGATGCTTCATTTTTGTTTGGGTTCGACAAATATTGGCCCGAAAAAATTATTCTGAACAACAATCTGCTGAAATTTAATTTCACAAACGTGGTGCTACCTCAAAACTTAAGAACACTCAACGTGAGTCACAACAAAATATATGGATCCGTCACGGAACAGATGGCTAGGTTGTGGTCTCTTGACGTGAGTTACAATAGACTTTGTGGCGCTATACCGAGTGGATGTGAAAAATTCGGTCCGAGATCATTTTCGCACAATACCTGCCTTTGTGGTCCTCCTCTAAAAGCTTGCAAATGAGTTGACTTTTGCTTGGATTTATACAGAACTATTTACTTGTATCTTTGTAATATCCCCCAAGGTATCAGTTCATATGTAGCATGAAATAAAGAGGTATGAATACTGAATACATACTTGTCTAAAGCTAATATATATTATATGTTTGTGTTTTTTTATTTTTAACTTTAATAGAGAAAATATTGTGTAAGATGAATCTCTGCATCCATAATAAAAATATTACAAGGCAAGAATCGGAATTTTGTACAATGGTGTTATTTACATTATCACCAACCTCGAGATACATGATTCAATTGTTTCCGACTTATTACGCTCCTTTGCTATATAACACCTCAATCTCGAAATAGAAAAACCAGCTCATCGATCAGAATGCTCTAGTCTCTATGATGGACCACTTTTGTATTAGAGACAGACAGCTTGAGAAAAGATGATTATGAAGCTAAAAAATATTATCTCTGAGCTTACTAGAAATAATGAATTTTGCAGCAACTTCATATCATATTGCACCGTCTGCTAAAACTCAAATTGTGCATATCTAGTAATCGAATATATAATTGAAATTGTATATCAAACTCTGAATCTTATTTTCCATTCCAAAAGAGCACCAAACACAAAGGTAAATCAAAGAACTAGAGAGCAACATAATACAAAACTATGCAACACACTCAGAAGTCACAACTCACAAGGACCGACATTCGTATATTGTAGCACCCAAGAGACAAAGACCAGGGGTATTGGCCTCAGTAGCAAGGCGATGGCGGTGGTGTTAACCAAATAGGCGGTCGATGGTACGGCGGTGAAGTAGGTGGCAGGTGTTGAGGAGGCGGGGGCGGTGCCGGAGGTGGAGGACTGAAATGAATAGGAACATTAGGCATGGGAGATGGCGGCCTAGGGCGTGGTCTACTTCGAAGCACTCTCTCGGCAACCACCCGATGCAACTCTGCTTCTGACGTTTTGGCCATAGCATTAGCAATGGTGCAATTTATTTCAGAAGCAAAGACTCCATGGATCAGCAAAACTATGAGGACGTATGAAATGTTGTACATGTTGGTATGAGTAGTGGCCAGAGCCCAGATATTCTCAAGATGGCCTTGCTTTTCAATAGATAGACTGTCTACTTATATTGCAATGATTTAACTCTTGGTGTAGATGACTACTTATGGGTAGCCAACAGATTTGCAAGTCGAGAACAATGCTGCTAATGGGGTGACAAAACCAGGATAGTGGTACTGCCGCAGTCAAATAATGCAGCCTAGCGTATCCAAAACGACAATTACAATTACAGTGGAATAATAATGTAGAAGGAAGTTTGGATTATGTTACTGGCCGCCTTTGACGTTTTGTAGTTGTCTCTTTCAGTCTTTCTAAAGGTTGCTACGAAGTACATGCTAAAGAAGCTGCAAATTTAATCGGTATAGTAATCACTTAATCTGAGCCCGTATAGCAGCATGTCGGAGACTCAATAACTTGATAAACTAAAACTAGGAAGGAAAAACAAAAAAATCAATTACATGGATTTGAGCCTTTTAGAGAATATGTAACAAACTAATCATTATGTGTGGGGGATTGGGGAAGAAAACATTGATGCTATTACAATAGGTCATCAAACATGGAATAGGTGGTGAGCTCAGATCATCAAACATGGAATATAAAAAACTGAGGTCACTAATTATGAATTAGGCATAATATGAGGGTACCAATTATAAAAAAATCCATTATGTAATCTTCTGCTGGGATATGGATTTTCGATTTCTCGCGAAGGAGTAAAAACGTTCAAAAAATGGTAAATCAAAGGGTAAAGCTGCCGTCCAAGACCATATATCTGGTCCAAATCAAGCAGTTGCCAGCTCAGTTGACCCAATTGAGAAGAAAGTAATATAAAGGCCAACCCAATACTAATGTTAAGAAATGAAAAGCGACCACAAAGTCAATCTCATGGCTTAAGTAATGTTTAGTAAGAATATGGGTTTGGATGTATTGGGGTTGGGGTAAAATATGGGTAATTAGAAGATGGTCAAATTTTAACTTGAAATTAAGTTTAGTCATGATTTAGTTTAAATGGTCAATTTTTGTTAACATTGCAATACAAGTGACACTTAACGTAAAAATATATTAGATTTTATTACACGGTCTCATACAAGACTGTATGCGTATATATAGGTTTCGATCGGATTAGGGTTAAAATACGGGTCGACCATAACGCTTCTTCTTGAATAATCATTATTCTTAATTATATTATTATTATTATTATTAGTTTAATATTTAATATTATGATAAATTTTTTTATTATAACTACTTCTTGATTACACTATGCAGTACATTGTTATAATTGGTAAATCATCATTGCATAACAATTATTATTAGAAAGCATATATATCTCTATAAAGTCTTAATGTTATTATTATATCTTTTATTAATTACTTCATCTAACTAATTAATCTTGTATCTTTATCCCAATGTTACAATTATTATTTTTTTATATATATTTGATATCTAATTAAATGAAATAAACATAGTAGATATCTTCATAATATAACTTAACGAGGAAATATTTACAACAAGTTAAAGGGGAGTCGAGACAATATCTGTGTTCCCACTCCTCTAGCAATAGCAAAGCTAATTCTACTATATATGTGAATAGCAGCACGAGCACCAACATCTTGAGCCATAGAGAACTTCCGAATATGTTTCAGCAACTCAACAACATCCTAGTCCAATTCTTCTAAAGAAGAAAAGGACAAAGGAAGGAACTCATATCCAACAGCCTCACATTTAGCACGATACTTGGCGTGTTTCCTCTATACAGCATCGATAACCACACGCCCAACAAGGAAGTCGTTTATCCCAAATTGGTGTAAGAGGGGATGAACATGTGAGATCTACACAAACATCAAGCCCCATGCCCACCAGTAAAGTAACAAGTCCGCAATAGTAGTAGTAGTAGTAGTAGTAGTAGTAAATGTACGTTAACCATGACTTAGCATTGTTTTTTGAAAGAATTTTTGTAGAAAACTTCGACCAGCCGAACTTTTCCATGAATGTTGTTGGAGCCTACAACTCCGCCAAGGTTTTTTTATATTTTTCAATACAATGAAATGCTTTCCCTCCTCTTTTTTTATAACTAACTCATGAGGTGCAATAGTAACAAAAAAAAATGAATAAGCTTTTTTGTTTTTCACGGTTAAGGAAGAAAAATGAGTAATATAATGTTTGTAAGATGAATAAAGACAAGGTGGGAGGGGGGGGGAGGGGTGAGAATCGATGAGAAGCGAAATATTTGATCCTTATTAACGATGGTATGAATAACTTTAGTTTTGTTTGAACTTATTTCATTCGGTTTTATAAAGTTTAGTTTAATTATGTAAATTTCAGTTGAACAGAGCATGTCTTGTAGTAGTAGTAGCAAGTCTTGTAGGGACAATGATTTTTACACTACCCCATTTGATTTTTACACTCTTCATATGAGAGGAGTAGATTCCTACATAGAAATCTGTGCTCTCACATAAAAAGGGTGAGTGGGAATGTAAAAATAAAAATAGGGAATGTAAAAATCAGTTTCCGTCTTGTAGTAGTAGTTTGAACTCTACTGATAGAGGGTTGAGGTGAAGATATGCTGAGCAATGCAGATAGACGTCATTCGATGTGCCAACCCTGACTAGCAATTCTTTCTTACGCTCTAAGCTGACTCCGGTGTCTTGACACTTGAACTTGGAACATGGATTGTCCTAAGGAATCTAATCCACTATGCGTTCGTTTAACTTGGACTTATTGATGCTTTACATCATTCTTGACCACGCGAAGATAAAAACAATCTTGTGCCGGTACATGCACATCTGATGCACCATTTATGATGTCCGGTGAACTTTCAATTCGTTACATCATCATATATAATTGCGTTTTTTTTTTAAAAAACTACCTTATAGTTTCAAAATTTTGCGAACAACTACTTAATATAAATTTTTTTGTCAAAAACTACCTAAAAACATCTTTTTATTAAAAACCTACCAAATGGCATATTCCATCCAAACTAAACCTTTTCCATCCAAATGAAGCACATGTTTCGCACACAATGACCCTTCCCCCCCCCCCCCTCCCCTCTTGAATTCCTTCTTCCATCTTCCATAACTCCACCACCATATCCTTCGAAACAATAACAACCCCTCACCCACAAGTCCCCGACCTTCACCCTGCCTTCCCAACTACTCTCTTCGGCGAACACCACCCAACAATCTCCTTTGTCCCTCTTCTTATTCATCTTCCGACGAGTGCCTTCACAAGGTTTCTACTTTGTTTCCATTGTGTAGGTGTCCAACAGTGAAGCCGCCACCAATCCCAAACCAACGAATGCCCTAACACCTATGAGTGTAGGTTGGAATGTGGTTAATCCGTTTGGGAGTGGGTCAACCGTTAAACTCTATCCAAACAGGGTCAACCCCTACGACGCATTGTTCCCGCGCCGGTGTGAAAAAAGAGTGAGGTTGGTTTTGGTGGTTGGGCACGGAGATCAAAGTGTTGTTGTGGTGGTGTCGGGCTTGTGGGTGGGTCGGGCTAGTCGGTCTTGGTAGGGGGATGGGCGGCTAACTCAGTTTGACTATTTGAGCTCATGGGGTATATATGGGGGGTTGTTGGTTGGACTGTTGGAGGGTGTTGGGTGTTGGGTGCTGGGTGTTGGGTGTTGGATATTGGGAAGGGTAAAGGGAATGAAGGAGTGATGTGCACAAGAGAGAAATGAGGATGGCGGATAGAAAATGTTAAATTTGGACGGAAAATGTCTTTTGGTAGGTTTTTACAAAAATAATGTTGCTTTTAGGTAGTTTTTGACAAAAAATAAATTATATTAGGTAGTTGTTCGCAAAATTGTAAAAATTTAAGGTAGTTTTTAACAAAAAAACGCTATATAATTATATAGTACTACTTGGTATAGTTGGTACCGTTTCTGTATTCACAAGTCTTGCATAAGGTAGTTTTCCAATAGGACAAATTGTTATTTATACTACTTTAAATTCTTTTTTTTTCTAAATCAATAAGTATATAGTATAAAGTTGAAGGATATAAATATCAAATTTTTTAGACATCAACAGTCTTAGTCCTTTCGCCCTAATATATTTTTTACACTACGTGCTTTTTCATGCACATTAATATATTACTTTGACTATTAATGATTCAGATATATTACAGACGGTATTACAATGAATCTAAAGCCTAAAAGCCAATGCAATGGTAGTGGGAAGCTTATATTGATTCTCATTTATATATGCTTATTAGTATTAAGTTTCACAGATAAAAATTACACTCGATCCACATTGCGTATTCTATAACCTGAGCTCAGTTAGAGATGCGCAGACATTTTAGAAAACATCTTCTGCCATCCATTTTAGAAATAAGTTATCCTACATATATAGTGTATGCAACTATGCAAGTGATAGGATAATCCACATACATTGTCAAGATACGCACTTGCCTTCCGCTTTCCCTTGAAAACTTAGAAACTCATTGCTTCCTTGCTAGTTCCTACGTACACAAATATACACTGATAAAAGCTCACTTCTATCATGAACCTAATTCAGTACTTTTCTTTAGCTATCTTCTCCTTTTCTGACTCTTCCAAACTCTCTTGCATATATAATTACATACATTTATGGAGGGGCGCCACCAAAGTAACAATCACAATGGGCACAAGAGAAAAGGGAAGGAACCCATTAAAGTCAAGTATATATCGAGCCCAATCATGGTGGAAGCCAATAATGAATCAGAGTTCAGGGCAGTTGTTCAAGAACTCACTGGCAAGGACTGTTATAGTAAGGGCCCTTCCCTTGGAAATACTAAGAATGCTAACAAAACCAGTAGATATTGTGATCGAAAACCAAGTGTGACCTTGGGCATGGATGTGAAGAACATGGATACTCATGTGGGTAGCGACAATAGTGGTTTCTCCTATGATGAGCTTCGGGAAATATGGAAAGATTTCTCGAGGAGTTCATAGAACGCAAGACAATGCTAACTTCCGCTTTTCGTGTTTTAACCATTTGCAAGCATGATCAGCTAGAGTACTCCCATGAGTATGGCCTTTTCATTTGGATGCCTTCCTAAGTGTCACTGATGTTTTTTTTTTTTTCGTTTTTTTTTTGGAGTTACATTGGAGCAGCTAATGTTGAGAAGGATAGGTTCATAATTTAACCCAATGATTTGGAATTCGACATACTTGGGGGTTGTCCCACGTTGTATCATTATATTCTCCTTTCTTTTGTAGTATAGAATGTGTAGTATTAGTTGTTGTTCCTGTGCTAAAAAAAATACAGTAATTAGTTAACTTCCCAAGTCAAAAACTTCTTAATCCTGTTGTAATTGAAAAATATATAAAAGGATAGTTTATGTATTGCTTGAAGATATATCTAGTTCATTTGCGTTAAAATAGTCATTTTATTAATATTGAAAATAACAGCCAATTAAAATAAACAAATAAACGGTTTAAGTGACTTAATTTTTAACCTAGACTTTTTTGTATAACATTATTTCTAGAACCTAAAATATAGTATCACAGAGTATTTTCGACCAAGGGCTTATACTGTCATACAATTTGTATGTGTTATTTCTCAATTTACAATTATAAGTTCTACCAAAAAAAAGTATACAATTAGTTTATATAAGTTCATCACGGAAAGGACATGTGGCATGTTCTCTACACTGTTTTTTATTTTATTTTCAGAAAAGTTTAGAAAAATACAAAAGTTCAGAAAAGTTCAAAAAAATACAAAAAGTTAAGAAAAGTTCAGAAAAATACAGAAAATTCATAAAAGTTCATAAAATTATTTTTAATGTTATTTTTATTATTATTGTTGTTGTTATTATAACAACGAGGAAACATTTACACAAAGTTAGAGGGCAGACAAGACACAATCTGGGCCCCCACTCCT
>CAAKMY010048373.1:2133-14541 GCA_901111285.1 Corrigiola litoralis | reverse complement strand
CTATTTAAGAGGTCGCTGACCGCAACGAACTTGGGCGCAATATGCACTTCCTTCAATAACTCCAAAGCCGGACAGCCATCTCAAAATTACTTATCTCTCTCTCCTCCAAGTCCGTATTTCTCTCGAATGACAGTGGATGAAGCTCTCAAAATTGTATCATAGTGTGACTGTTGGCTGTGTACTGATATTTTTCCCGAATGAATGACCAGGGGTTATATATCAACTCTTTTATAGGTTTTAAGTATGTAAACTCTATAGTTTTCTTAAACAATTAGGAAACTAAATATTATCACCAACATACCATCTTTCCTAACAGCTCACAGCCCAAACGCAAGTGATGAAAGAAAAGTAATTTGCTTGATGGATCCTTGGGCTTAATGTGGCTTGTCAAATACTAATAAGACAAACTAGGTATAAAGTTGCAGAACTACCTAGCGTTTTCATGCTAATACTCGGGCATGATAAAGTCTGAATTTGAGAAAACTCAAAACACGGATATTGTACCTCTATCCTCCGGCTTTTTGTATCCGCTTGAATCATTTGATTTGGAGTTAAGACGGGCAATATATGATGAAAATTAACTCATTTAGCACTAAAAAGAATACTAGAGTGATTTTAATCTGTATTAAACAAATATATATTGAATTTAGCTTAAAAAATAGAAGATACGCAAGTAATATATAATAGCTAGCGGGATCAATGTGTATAAATATGCTCTTATCACCATCTTACATAAGTTTCAGTAGGAGTTTTTTTTCAATTTATGACCCTATTAAATATACACCACGTGTCCTTGCCATAGAGATCCTTAAGTGTTTAAGATAATAGTCTAGATGTTAGAGGGTTGCACCTAAATTCGATACTACCTGGTGGCGCCCTATAATCATCCTGTATACAATTGTAGGTTTGACAAATGTTTCTATACTCTATTATATAATAGAAAACAACAATGAAGAACTTCTAAATTTAACAACCATATATATTATTCATGATTTGTATGTTATAACTATATATATATAATGCATGTACAAATACTAATATGTTCGGTACAAAATTGTGTTGTTCGAATACGGAGGAACTAACGGCTAAGCGTATTGAGAAGAGGGACCCTTTTTTAGTAGGGATCTCTAAATAGACTCAAAGTATCTTTCGATCTCTTGCATTGCGAATTCTACTCTCGCCAATTTTTTCGATCATTAGAACTTGAGCTGTGGTCACGCCTTTTTTTTTTTTTTGAACTCATTGACGTCTATTAAGGTCTAAGACTCTTAGGTGATACGAAGTAGTTTAGCCAGAAACGATAACATCCCTTTACTGTAGTGGCGGACCAAGTTTTTCGAAATGGGGGTTACAAAATGTATATCATAAAAAGTTACCATTTTATTATAGGAACTTTGATACTTCTTCCTCTTTTTTTTTTTTTTTTTTTTTGATACAATGTAAGCAATTATATTAAACTCATCAAACCATCTAGATATTCAAACTTAACACTCAAGACCACCCTAAATCAGGATGAATCTCAAGTGACTAAATCACCTGAACAAAATTCAGGAAAAACACAAGTAGAATCTAGATACAATCACCTAGATACTATCAAACCAGCTTTTACAATTTCCAGACCATTCTTTTTGCAGCATAAACAGAATTATAGTCTTGATTGATACTTCTTCCTCAATCCATTTTTACCAAGTCTTTACCACTTTCTTCAAATAACAATTTCCACGAGTTCGTTACACTTGTAAACTATGTAGTTTCATTCTATTTAAAATGTGGCAAGTGAAATAACTGCGAAGAAAGTTGCTTGTAATGCACTTGACCATTGTTCAAACAATTAATTATCTAATACAAGTTCAGTCTTCATCGGTGTGTTTTTATTATAAAATGTGTTTGCTCACAAAATGTACACCTTAAATGCTTACATTAAAAAATGGACCTAAATAACATGAGACAACAATATATACACTAGTTAAATATAAGGAAATCTATGTACCTGCATATTCTTTGAAGCATGGTCAAGTGCAGTAAAGGCCAAATGTTGGTTGTGATGCACTTGACCATTGTTCAGACAATTACTTAACAATTACTTATCTGGTATAGATCCAATGTATATCCATCTAAATTACTTGTGATCAACTTGATGTTGCTTGTAACATATCATTGAATGACCTCGTGAACCATACTCCTGCATGAACTAACACATCTGGCAGTTGATTCATTGTTTTCCGTGGTTTCTTTCCTACATATGTAAGCATGTAATTCATGTTCCTCTTCAACAAAATTTCATTTATGCAATATCACAGATTCAACCAGATGCAATGTAAAACTCTGATTTGGTTTCATCAATCATATGCAACAAGCACTACATCAACTAATTAACAAAGAGTCCATATTGCTTTCTCATGTTGAATTCATTGGATCACTCAATAAAAATCCTTAGTGAAGAATATACAATCAATTGTTTGCTGGTTCTTGAATTAACTTTATGTTAAAACCATATGACTATTTGGTGGTTTTGACTTGGTTTCTTTTATCCCTCTCCTTACTTAATTATAAGAATTGTAAAGAGATCAAAAATATCTAATTAAATAAGGACAGACAACCAAGTGAGCAGACATCTGATTGTGCTATTACATAAGGATCCTTCTCTTTCATGTGGGGGTACTTTTAAATTAAAGGTGTGTGAAGCTTCATACTTAAATGACACAAAGGAGGAGGCCTCGGTAGCATATGCTGGACTCAACATATGTTTCAATTTATATTTATTTAAATTATTATCTTGCGATATGTGGTTTAATTAGTTCATATTATATCGTATATCATATATGTTTATCGTCGTAATGCCCTTCACATATATCAATGAAGATTATGGTGTGTTTAAGAATTTAGATTTGGAATTCAGTTCCAGACTGATCCATTTGTAGTATTTGATAACCTCATGGAATTGGAATTTGAATTGGGCCAATTCCAACTCAATTCCACCCCCACTGAAAAATCCTACTTGAAATCCAAACCACAACAATGTTATTTCAATTCCACACATCCTCCCTCTCGTAACTCACAACATTTTTCCCCAAATTAAAACCATGACAAATTTTTCCCAAATTAAAACCATAAACTCGATGGCAAATGAACGATCGTCGGACTCCCAACTCCATTCTCCACCATCGCCGACAAATGAAAAGACCACATCAAACTCATTCTCTCTTTCTCTCCTCCCTGGAGTTTCTCTCTATCTTCCACTGCTCCTCGTCATTGGAGAAATCACCGTCAAGTCTTCCGCTTTAGTTCAATGATGATGAATAATGGTCAACGAAGAAGAATAATAAAGGCCGAGCTTGGTGGTTGAGTTGAGTTGTTGAAATTGGTGGTTTGCGATTATAGTTTGTTATAATTGGTGGTTTTGCGGTTGTTGTTTGGGTACGGGTTTGGGTTAGGGGTATGGGTAGGGTTAAGGTTATGGTTTGGGTTTAGGCTTAGGCTTAGGATTGGGCTTGGGTTTTTGCTTAGGTTAAGGGTTAAGGTCTAAGGTTAGAGGTTGAATTGAACTGTATATCATGTACTTGCCAAACAATAATTTTGAATTGGAATTGGAATTAAATTTAGAATTTTAATTTCAAGAATAGAATTCTAGATGTTGAATTCATTTTTAAGTTCCACAATATATACTAGCTTCACTTAATCGCATATTGTACCTTCTCTCCCATAATTAAAGACAATTTTTTTGTAAATATACAAGTTTGTCATAGATACTTGAATAGGCAATAACAATGTACAAAAACACCAAGCATGTATTGACACAATCAGATCTTACAAGGGTAGAATCCTTGGGGTTTAGCGAGGCTAAACGCCGTATTGGTCCTCAAAGCTCAACATTCAAAACCAATATCAAACAAACAAATATTCAATAGCGGAAGTCTTTTAATAGCAAAATAACTATAAATCCGAAAACCTCAAAACAGTTTACAAAGTCTAATCTAACATTAACAAAGCTCTTTTAAAACTCCAACATAAACAGAAATCATGAAATAGTTCTTGGCACAACCGCCATATTAAAACTTCATTAAACCAAATAAGTCCCCATGTGCCCTCCAAATGCAAGCAGCCATCAAAAACGATCTCTAAACGTAACTTTACTTCAAAACCATTACGGAGTACAGGTTCCAGAGGGGTACGACCCAAAACATCAAGTGTCAGCATACAAGACGAGTAAACAAATAATCTTTCAACACAGTTCATGCATACATACTACGATAAACAATTCCATGACAATTCAAGAATGAAAATGAATAAAGTTCAATAACCAATCCAGTACAGTTCAAGTTCAGGTTCCGTTCAGCAGGTGTAAGGTCCTACCTTTACACACACCTACTAGAGTTATTGCCTAATAGCTTAAGAGATCGCCTCTCCTCGAAATGGTCGTAGAAGCACTGTTATGGGGAATACTATTGAGATAGGAGAGACCGGTAGTTCATGACTTAATAGCAATTTCATTGTATAGTTCAACAACAGAATTATTATGACATGAGTTCACATAAAATCATACAATTGCATAAGAATAATCAAACATGCAATATCATCATACATGATGTTCAAAAGTAACTTAAACACATACAAGGGTGTTTAAGAATATTCACTTACCTTTCAAAGGTGATTAATTCTCGGTGATAGTTCTAATTAAGGAAACGCTTCTCGACAAAACCCGAAACTACAATTGTTCAAACGAATAACTTTAATACTCTAAAGTTATCATTCTAAGTCGGTCACTTAACTTACTAGAAATAGAAATAGGTTTCAAGACATAGTAAAACAACTTAAATTGTAAAAGTCAATCCTTTGACTTTTCAACCAAAAAGTCAATTCAAGTCAAACTTTCTCCAAATAACCAACAATTAACCCAATTAACTATGGGATAACTAAACTTATCCATAATATAACCAACTTAACAATAATAACAACTAACAATATCTAACAACACAAAATCATCAATAACAAACACCAAGCAACGTGGATAAGGAATAACAAAATCATCAATACCCAAATCGATCTCGATCAAGATACCATTTTTGAAAAATCATTTATAAAAATATTTAATTAAATTGCCAATATGAGAAAAATAGAACTTAAGGGTTAAGATTTATTTGCTCCTAGATTGAAAGTTGGTATTTTTTTAAATAGGCCGATATTTTAGATTATTATGGTTGTTTCTTGTTTAAACCTTAGGAGAAATAAATTTAAAGGGAGAATATAGACAAACCTTACTGGATTGGGTGTACATAAAGTATGCAACACAGATTTGTCTCTTTATACCCCATTATGAACGAAAGATATGTTGGATTTTAAACAGCAAGTTGTATGAATACTAAATGTGAGAATAAAAACACAAATGAAATCCACCATGGTCCATTAAGAATCGATGACGGAATAGATATATTAGGAAAGGATCCTTGCTTTGCTCCATTGTCTCTGTCCAGAGCTCTCAGCCTCTCACTATGTAGATTGGCAAGAGGAGGGATACGGTCTTAGTTCCATACTTCCATACAGCGAAGAGCATCAGAATCATAATTATATACTCCAGCAGCCCTCAAGTTGGGCATTTTCTTCCGTTGATCATATATACTACATTTTCGTATCTGTATAAAGCCGTTTGAACAGGAACATGAGTGAATAAATGTGAATTGAGGTATGAATGTCTTTGTCTCTAAAAGCTTGATAATCTGTATATGTTACGTTTCACAATAATGAGCATCTTCTGCGTATGATCGGTACTGCGCACATCTTTTACATATATATGTACCACAATACCACATTATATATGCGCACATCGTATGTACCATACAATAATACGGAGTGGATGAAGGATCGGGTGCACATATGGACAAAGGCCAATTGAAATACAAAAGCTTAATTAACAAACACAAACAATAGAAACAAGATCAGAACACCCACATGTGATTCCCTTTCACTTTCACGTAGGCACAAGTGTTTCCCTTTCTCTTTCCCTAGCCAAGATGCGCGCTTCCTTCACCATCGAACGCTCCACCTTCATTATCCAACATATGGTAAATTTCACCCCTATCTCCCGAAAGTCATGAAAGACCTAGATTGCCATTCTTCATTACCTTTTTTCGCAATTCATCTTTTGCCATCAGTTTGAATTGTGGTGATTAACTCTTATTTCTTTGAGGCCGCTCGTATTTGGAAAGACATATCTTTTTTTTTTTTTTTTGTAATTTTGTTTTTAGTTCAGTGTACTATAGTGTGTTTTGATGTTTCACCCTCTTCTTGATTAATAAAATGTGCTTTAATTTTGTTTGAAAATGTGTAGTATCTTTTACTAATCCGGAAAGAATTGATCGTTTCAGTAAGTTTAGTTTGTACTGGTTGAAGAGATGGATTACCAAACAGGCAAACACACCAAAAATTTTCAATTTGGTCATTTTATATTTTTCTTAGCATGCTCGTGATGGCAATATGACACTGTTTTTGAGCTTCTTCCTTCATAATAATTTGTTGTGTTTTACTATTATTTAGAGATGTTGGAGTGTTGTAAAAGGACTCTTGTTAAGCATATGCAATTTATGAAAAGGACATAACATGGCAGCTACATTGGAGAATGCATGCATCCAGTTTGGAGAACATGAACATTTCCGTAAAGCTTGTGATGAGAGGGTTAGAGGGGTAATATATTTGCATGTGCGTGCGACAATTTTTCATAGTTAGGAGACACTGTAGCTATATGTAAGTTAGATCATCTCAAGCTTCGTCCAAGTCCAAGTCCAAGTCATACTAGAGATATCTTTCTTTTTATTGGGTTAGTATAGCTCTACTTGCATTGCTTGATTAGATTGTTTTTTAATTTGATTTTTTTTTTTACTGGAAAGAAGAATTTTAATTTATAAAATAGCCATACCGCGTCTATCATGAAAATCGTTTTTACAATAGCATAGATTTACATAATTGCCATAAATTACATAGTCAAGAGAATTGATTAAATGCATTTTCGAGCATGACTAAGGATTAATGGCTTCAATTTTTAAAATGAACAACCTTCAATTACGGCACAACTTTACTACTGGAGATCTTCATAACTAGCTAGTGCTATGACTACTTGATGTAAGACATCCATGGTAGATACTAGATTGCTTGAAGGTAGACATTCATGACAGATACTAGATCATAGTGATTTAATTAACTCCATCCTCCCAAGTTTTTGCACAACACATAAAACAACCTAATTCTTTAATCTTTACATATCCAAAACTAAAGGTTAAAACTTCGAGATTTGCACTTCTAAAGGCACACGAGGTAGGAAAAGACAATTCCCATACTTGAAAGGAAAAGGAAAGCTTTTACAAAGGAGGAGACGATTACTTGAAACAAAGAAAACAAAGCAGAAACTTTAAAATGGTGAAGAAAACGAAGGAGAGCAGGTTTCGATTAGATATTTTGATTTTAAACAAAACGTGGTATGAATACTCATACTAATATGTAGTACTCCATTATATCCAAATGAATTCCACCATAAGGAAATAGATAAATTAAGGAAAGGAATCGCGCGCTGCTCTCTTGTCACTTGCTACTTGCTAGAGCTCTCACTATGTAAATTGGCAAGAGGAGGCGTACGGTCTTTGTGCCAAACAACGGAGACGATTATTAGCATCATCATAGTATTTTCTATTTGCTCCCAAGTTAGGTATGATCTCTTGCATTGATCATATATTCTCCATGTTCGTATATAATATTCATAACAGGGAGTCAGGGACATATTTACGTTTCAATGCAATGAAAACTGGAACTTTGGCAAGGCATCTACATGTGCATGAAATAGATATACAAAAAGTCAAACAGAAATAATTATCATGCATGCATTTGATTACATGCATATTCGTATGAATGAGTGTTTTCCGCCTTTTGCATTGACTGCGCCTAGGGCAATCAAGAATGGCTTCCCAGCAACTATCACGACGAGGAATCAATGAGAAGCACAGAGCCGCTATAATGGAGATGAAGAAAGAGCTGGCAGCCATGGCCCCGGTTGGAGTCATGGTTCCAGGCCGTGGAGGCGGCGGTATAAGACCCAAGAGCCAGGCCACCGCAAAAGCCGGTATATTGAATGAAGCCATGGGAAGAATCAAGTTTCAAGACAGCAAAAATTGGTCCGGTAACGTCCTTGGCAAGTATCCTCCTACTATTGACATGGATCGTTCCGCTAAGTTTACACATCGTGGTGTACCTCCAAGTGATTCCAACGGCTCATATGGGGCCGTTATATATGTTGGCCCCAACGTGCAAGGAGGATCAGATGATTGCGCATACGTCTTGGCCTGGAAGGTCCTCGGTGATGGCTCGGAAAATAAGGTAATTAGCTCCAACATTACTCTTTTTGTTTTTGTTATAAGTAACGTAAGTAGGGGATCTGTTATTTATATACCGATCTCTATCAATAACGAAACAACTCTTTTTGTTTCTATCTCAGGTTTATGTTGAAACTGGAGACAGCAGCAAGTTTCCAAAAGGTAATATTAAATGGGATGGCATCAAAGCCAGTCTGGATAACTCGACCAATGATGCGTACTATTATGATGATGATGTTAAAGCCGAGGCATCTGCTTGTGTTGATAAATCTGGGAATAATGTTGCAATTGCTGCTGTCTTCGATGTTGCTAACTAAATAGTACCCATGTTTCTGGGAAAGTCTCGATCTAAAATTAATATGTGCGATCCGCTTCCTTGAACTAATGAAGGGCAGTAATCAGAAAGTGAACTACCATGCATGCATGCACATAGGCATGAGCGTTTGCAACAGTCTGTATATGAGACGCCTACATTAAATAAATATTGCTCTTACTTATGCGTTTTGTGGTTGTAATCTTTGGGTAATCTATATCTATATCTATATCTATCTATACAAAACTATTAAAAGGCGTTGAAATCAGAGGAACCTGCCATATGGATTTCCATGTCACCAATATGACCCATAATAGCATTACTTATTTAATAAAAAAAGCTTAAACAAAATAAACAAAAAGGTAATAAATATGACTCATAAGTTAACATACTTTAAATGAACCAGATGTCATGCCTAATCCGATAATGAAGTCAATTATAAACCACAGTATATTGACATGCAAAATTATGTATACCCTCTTTTAACATGGATAAATGAAAACATGAAAAAACCCGAAGACGTTGGCCATCTATGAAAACAAAGACCATAAACAACAGACAATATAAAAGTAACTAACAAATATCAATCCTTGTAAAATTACATCAATGACATATCAGTACATCGTAAGGGTCAAATACTTGTGGTAGCATAAAAAAGGGAATCCAAGCCAAATCACCCAAGAGGGAAGATGTAAAGAAGAGAAATAACTGTTAATGGTAAACTCTACCGACTCTATACTATAATAACTATAGATGATCCCAATGCGTAATTTTGATCAACTACTGGGCCTTGTCCCTCTTTTGCATCAAAAAAACAATAGTGTATAACTAGAATATTGTGATTATCGGACCATAACACTGCGATGAATATAGCCGCACAATAGTTTCTAAAGTTTTTAATTCAAAAAGCAAGTACATAAAAACGAAAATTTAGTGATAGCTAACCTTTTTCATCCCCAAAAACTAATCTAAGAAAGCGGCAAGAAAAAACTGTTGTATCACATGAAACAAAGCAATACTTAATTTTAAAATTATCGAACTAGCTAATTTATGAGTGTGGAAAAAATTATAAAGACATATTTTGAAATTAATAATTGATGACTATAATGTGTTTTTCCTAGTATTGATACATGGGACTAATGACTAAGTACATTAAGAAGGGATATCATTGTTCTGTATAATAATCTAGAAATTGACTCCAAATATATTACGACACCTATTTGAGCTTCCCATATTATTCAATCTTCCAATCTTTCCTTGTCTTGCTCTATTTGAGTAAGCTCCTATGGAGTATTAGACTGTCCTTGTCTCTCCACAACTTCATCCCAAAGTTCTTAAGAAAAAGTGACATATATCTTTAGTTAAATGATAATGTTTACTTATCATTATCTAGTTCAGCTCATGTATATTTTAGTGTACCATGTTTATCATATTTTTGAAAAAAGTCCAAAACCACATGACGATCTCCCATATGGTCTCCTCTATGGTCTTTGATCATATCTCCCTTTCTGATCTGGTCCCTCGTCGCCGATCATATGTTGTCATCATTAACATGTGATATTGCCACATGTAGTTTCAATATTTGTTATTGTCCAAGTTGGACTTGTCCCTCAACCGTCTATCTTGCGGGTGCAAAATAGTTAATGATAATATTTATTTATGTTGTATTTAGTTCATCTCATGTAACTTATCTCTTAGTGTATCTAATTTATCATACTATTAGGATAGCTTAGTATTTATGAATTTTTATTAGGTTACATCTCTTAATCTCTAACTTTTACATATACTCATCCTATGATTAAACAATATTTGAGCTTTATAATTCATCTTATGTAGATTCCTAATGTTTTCAACAATTACAGGAGTGGTGGATCTCAATATCCACCCCATGACATCCCATGACATAATGATCCACCCTCAAGGTATTTGAATTCTTTTGTAATATCTTGAATATTCCAGTAATGAAACCAAGCTTGTTCTTGACCATCAAATAAAATTCGCATTACTCTTTGACCAATTTAGGGAGTCATTACCTTTGAATACAGTGGTAATAAGTTAGACTAAAGAGGATTTTTATATGAATTAAAACCTTAATTGGTAACTCATATTGTTATGAATTTCTCCGATGTTCATTATAGTTGTAACTTGCAAGCTCTCGAAAACAATATCTATAATATTTCAAAAGAATAGTATCAAAGTAGGTAACCACTTGAAATTAATAATAAAAAAGTAAATTTCTCACTAGAAAATAAGATTTCTTCACACAAAAGGTAAGAATGTGTACCCCAACTTGCAAAATATTTTGATAACACTTTTTGAGAAATTAATTGGAAGTCAATTTAAGAGCATTGCCCCCACGTCTGGATATTGGAGTCCAAATACAAACTTAGGTACTTTGAGACTAATCAAAGATCCCATGACTAACAAAACTACATAAATGTTAATATCTAGGTGGATTACATTCAAAAGGGGGTTAACATTTCTTCTAAACCAAATATATAACATAGTGTTTTGAGTAGGGTTCCTCGTCTCTCTTTATTTAGTACATCCATGACTACCCCATTTCAAACAAACATTTAACTGCGTGAAAGACATGCGAAGTGAAGAGTCAATAATTTTGTTGAGTAAGGTGTAAGACTAGCTAATCTCAAATAAAAATCTGTTTTATATCTCTTTTTCTCTTTTGTGAAGTCAAAAGGAGATAGTCATATAAATAATTTCTTATTAGACTTTAGAGGAAAAACATGGATTACACTAAGGTAACTTCCAACTAGAGTAAACTACCTTTTGGTTATTCTTGGCTAAAGATTAAATGTGAACACTCCTTTAGGGCATCTAGTAAGACGAAGACGGGGATGAAACAACATCCATCATATAAATTATTTTTATTCTTGCTTGAGCGACCATTTTCTCCAGCTACAACATCGATCCCCAACTAGATCTGTAGTAGAATCTCGAGTTGCTTTCCCAATTGCCTTGTGACGCATTTCTCTAGTATAAATCGATATCTTCACATATTCTATGATCATATTTTTCTTCCCCGTAATTAATGATTCAACAAAATTCTTATGTGATGTAGGAAGAGAAACCAAATAAATAACACAACATCTTCATCCTCGATTTTCACATCGATATTACGTAAATCTAGCAATATAAAATTCATCTTCTTAAGATGATCACTTAGAGATGTACCTTGTTGCATATGTAGGGCAAATAACCTTTGCTTTAGTAACAACTTTTTAGATACTGACTTTGTCTTACAAAGTTTCCAACTTCCGCCACAATTCCAGTGAAGTTGCCTTATCATATACCTCTGTTTTGAACTCATCTCCTCCATGACCTATTTGCCTTGATTGTCCCATAGCTATTGATTTCTTCCTGCCTTCCCACCTTCTTGCTCAACCTAGACGTCGTTGATGTTCTTGTAGGTTCCCATATGCCATGCGGCTTTATCAAAGCCATTATATCTATACAAATATGTTAAAAGGCGTTAAAGTGCATACAAGCTGCCACTTGGCGTCTTCTTAATATATGTCTAAGTCGTCGCTTACGTGTACAATAGGGCCCAAATAATTCATCATATCCATATTATCAAAAGAAAAAAGGAAATAGGGGAATTAATAACAATAGTTATTTCACAATAATGGTTATAATTATAACAAATGAAAGAAAATATAACACAATTAAACTTATGCATTGTGTAACGGTAAAACTTTAAATAATTTCAATAAATGTTGAAAG
>CAAKMY010048362.1:1827-16488 GCA_901111285.1 Corrigiola litoralis | reverse complement strand
CGAAGTCCGAACTACAGTCCGAATTATATGAAAAAAAAATAAAATTCATGTAAACTTATTTATAAGGTTGAAACATCTTTAAATGTACTAGTAACATAGTATCTAGTACGTATCGGTATTGTAATATTTAAACTCTTTTATCGGAACGAGAGTTAATTTTTATTTTTTAAATCTTTATCGTAAAATAGTGTTAAATATGGTATATATTTTTCCGGGAAAAATAATTAATAATAAAAATTTGGACTTCGGTTCGGACTTTGGACTAGACCAATTTTATTTGGTTTAGTTTGATTTGGACTCGTACTAATTCGATTTGGTTTCGGACTCAAAAAACCAAGTACGAAATATTTCGGTTTGGATTTGGACTTGGAAAAGTCCAAACAGAACCGACCGATTTACACCCCTAGTATTGCTAACCAAAAGCATGTGAATTGATGGATTGTCAAGTAAAGATTGAATCTCTGTTCACAAAACTATCGCCTCCGTTCATATGGATATTGATAATCGATTCTAAACCAATTTGCTTACCTATGAGCACCTTATTCTATTCTTTCTTAGATATTGGCTACTAACAGTGAACGGTCATTAATAACCCTAACAATTAACTAACCTAACTAAACGGTCTAGATTCAAGTTAAGCGTTGTTTAATGATCTTAATGAGTATAAATAAGAATCTATAACACACACCAACCGGTCATACATTCGATAGACAAGATATAATTCTCTATAAATCTTCTCTATATATTTAAAAAGTAATAAACATAAAGCAATGAAAAAATGATTTGTACAAGAAAAGCTTAGCTTCTCTCTCATGGTGACAGTGCGAGACTAAGACCGTCTCACCTTACCACTCTTTCTCTGTTTACCATGGGCCGACGAGGGAGGCCTTCAAATCCCAACCATAATTTTGATGTAGCTGCTCAAGATCTTCAAGGTGGTAGTAATATCGAGGGTGATAATGTAGGCAATGGGAAGAATTCTTCTACCCATGTCAACAGAATACTCCGATCAACTCCTTCCTTGGGGGACTTTCGTTGGTACTTCTCCTCCTCCTATTACTGGTTCAGTGATAATAGGGGTGAAAATTCCACCTATTAATGATGTTCCTAAGCATAATTCGGCTATCCATGCAAATAATACCTTATATACTGGGAGGGTTAGGGCTAATGGGTCTAAGAAACAAGACTAAATTGGTATGGCTCTATCCTTTCATCAGGATAGCTCTGACTCAAATAAGGTTACTATTTTCTGATGAAGACATTGATGAAGAATTGATATTCTGGCGTTTTACCTTGGTGGGCGTGTTTGTGGGTACTAGGTTTAAGTTTAGCCATGTGGAAGAATTTGTTTAATGCCAGTGATCACATGTTTCTCAGCCTAAGGTTCTTTATTACAAAAATAATTGGGTTGAATTTCATTTTGATCATGAGGAGGATATGGCTACAGTACTAAAAGGTGGCCCTTCGAGTTTGTTGGGGTGTAATCTCGTGTTGAAGGCTTGGACCCCTTTCTTTTGTGAAGAATGGGATAATTTCACTATGTTTCTCGTTTGGGTCTTGTTGAATGACCTTGATCCCTATTTTTGTTCGAGTGATGCTCTCTAGTAAACTTGCAAGCAAGCTTGGTAAGCCACTATATCTGATAAATCAGATATACCACTACTAAGGATATAATATCCTTTGCTAGGCTTTTGGTTAAGGTGGATGTTTCTAAGCCTTTAAAAGATTGCATTTGGGTAATACCCCACTTGGTAAATTGAAATAGAATGTGGTCTATGAATGGCTCCCTTATTAATGTCAGGGCTGCAAAAAGCTAGGCCATACAATTAAGATATGCAAACATATCAAGAAGGTTTTTAAGCTTGTAGTTACTGGGGGAGATGTTCCTGTAGCTGACTTGTTCATTACTTTTGCTGAACCTCATGTTGCTTCTGGGGTACTGGTTCTTTATCCTTTTCTAAGCAGGGTATTCCTAACAATGATAAGGAAACTAAGTTGCCTCTTGATAAATCAATTGATGGCTTTGAAGTTCAATCTCCTATCTCTGTTCTTTAGGCTAGAAGATTGGATGAGGGGTTCACTGTTGTTGGCAAAAGGAAGAGCTTTGTTGGTGCTCGCAAAGCTGTTGCAATCTCTTGTAATAAATTTTCTGTTTTGAATAATGATGATACTTTGTGTGCTGCAGAAATGTTAGAGCATACTGAAGGGAGAAGTTCTAACGAGGAGTGTTTGCATAAATCTCCCTTGCATGACATTACATGAATTGTGGGAGTTGAATATGTCAGGTGCTTTAATGAACCCCTAAAGCAACAAGAGGCTTTGAGCTTTTTGTTGAAAATTAAATTAGTTTTATGGCTACTCTGGAAACTAGGGTCAGAGTAGGTAAAGATAAGAAAATTATCAAAAGCCGATTTGCTAGATTTAGTGTAGGATATGGCTTATTTGGCAATCTCATCTGGTTTCTGTGGAGGTACTTGTGATAAGTGCTCAGTTTATGCATTATAGGCTTGAGCATTTAGATAGTGGCTTGTCATTTTTTGTCACTGTTGTGTATGCTTCTAATGATTGTTTGGAAAGAAGGCTGGTATGGGAGTTTCTTTTGCAACTGCTGCTGGAATGTATGAGCCTTGGCTTGTACTTGGTGATTTCAATGTTGCGCTAAGGGAAGAAGAGAGAATAAGTAATTGTGCTCCTGATTACAGAGCTATGGAGGACTTTAGTAACTGTATTTTCTCTTCTGGATTGTCTGACTTGCAAGGCAGTGGTTGATCTTTTACTTGGACCAACATGCAAGATGGTCTACATAGAAAGTGGCTGAAGCTTGATAGAGCTCTTGTCAACTCTCACTGGCTACTGCACTTTACTAGTTCTGCTGAATTTCCACATGCATGTTGTTCTGACCATTTCCCTGTATTGGGTAGAATTCCTCTATCAGTTGTTTCTAGGCCTAGACAATTCAAGCATTTGAGTTGTTGGAGAACATTTCCTGAGTTTTTGGATATGGTGCATGATTTTTGGTCTTCCACTGTAGAAGGGACTAAGATGTTAGCCTAGTTTCAAAGTTGAAAAGGTTGAGGCCAATGTTGCAAGGTATTCATAAGGTCTTTTTTCCAGTACTGGTAGCAGAGTTGATATAGCAAGGGCTGAGCTGGAGCAGTGCGAAGTTGCTATTCAGCAAGATCTTATGAATATTCAGCTTCTGAACAAAGAGAAAGAGCTTGGGTCTAAGTATTGTAAGATTAAGACTGATGAGCTTAATGTCCTTGTTCAGAGAGCTAAGATCCATGATATGCAGCTTACATATGTAAATACTCAGTATTTTCATGCTAAAGTTACAGAGAGGAAATTTGTTGCTGCTATTGAGAGAATTAGAGACATGCAAGGGCAACTACATGTTTCTGTTCCATTTATTGAGGCTGCTTTTGTAAGTTATTATGAGAGTTTGTTGGGCTGTAGGGTTGTGTCTAGCTTTGATAGGTTAGCTATTGCTGATGGTGTTGTTCTGATTGAGCAATAACATGAAGCACTTCTTATTCCTGTTTCTGATGCTAAGATAAGAGTTGCTCTTTTTACTATCAACATTAACAAGAGTTCAAGTCCTGATGGTTTCTCCTCTGGGTTTTTCCAGCATGCTCTGATTTCTTTGTTGTTATAAGGGAGTTCTTCTTGACAAAGAGAAAGAGCTTGGGTCTAAGTATTGTAAGATTAAGACTGATGAGCTTAATGTCCTTGTTCAGAGAGCTAAGATCCATGATATGCAACTTACATATGTAAATACTCAGTATTTTCATGCTAAAGTTACAGAGAGGAAATTTGTTGCTGCTATTGGGAGAATTAGAGACATGCAAAGGCAACTACATGTTTCCATTCCATTTATTGAGGCTGCTTTTGTAAGTTATTATGAGAGTTTGTTGGGCTGTAGGGTTGTGTCTAGCTTTGATAGGTTAGCTATTGCTGGTGGTGTTGTTCTGATTGAGCAATAACATGAAGCACTTCTTATTCCTGTTTCTGATGCTAAGATAAGAGTTGCTCTTTTTACTATCAACATTGACAAGAGTTCAGGTCCTGATGGTTTCTCCTCTGGGTTTTTCCAGCATGCTCTGATTTCTTTGCTGTTATAAGGGAGTTCTTCTTGACAAGCAAGCTATTGAAGCAAGTTAATTCAACTTTAATTGCTTTGATCCTTAATGCCAGATAACAAAGACTGTTGTAGACTACATACCTATATCATGTTGCACTATTATTTATAAAACTATCACTAAGGTTTTATCAAATAGAATACAATCTGTTATTTCAGGGTTGATTGATGTGGAGCAGACAACTTTTATAAAGGGTAGGGGAATCATAGATAATATTTTGCTGGCTGAGGAGCTGTTTAGAAAGTATGGCAGGAGAAATGTCTTTCCTAGATGCATACTTAAAGTAGACATTAGGAAAGCATTTGACTCTATGCAATGGGATTTTTTGGAGCAAGCTCTTGGTTATTTTGGCTTTCCTAAGCAATTTACTTGCTGGATACTTGTCTAAGAGGAGAAAAGTTTTCTCTCAAGATTAATGGCAAAGCTGTGGGTTACTTTGCTAGTAAGAAAGGGTTAAGGCAAGGTGATCTTGTTTCACCTTACCCTTTTGTGTTGTGTATGGAATTGTTGTCTAGGCAGTTTAGACAATTGAGCAGATTTGAAACTTTATCTACACATCCTAACGGTTGCAGATTGGGGTGGAATTACCATATATTTGCAGATGACCTGTTGGTCTTTGGAAGGGGTGATACTACCTGTATTCGCAATATTGCTCTCTGTTTGGATGGGTTTGCTTCCAGCTCTGGTTTGTATGCTAATCCTCTCAAGACTTGTGTCTACTTTGGTGGTGTGACAAGGTTGTTAGCTAGTGATCAAATCTCGCAGACCACTAGTTTTGTGGAGGGTTACTTTCCCTTTAGGTACCTAGGTCTGCCTGTCAACTCATCCACGTTATCTTCAGGTATGCATCAGGCTTTGGTGGATAGAATCAAGTGTAAGTTACATCATTGGGCAAACAATTATTTGTCTTATGCTGGAAAGTGCCAACTTATTATTCAGTTGTGTTTGGAATAGAAAACTTCTGGTGCTCTAGTCTTTTTTTGCCAATTAGTATTGTTAAAAGGATTCATAAAATGTGTAAAGATTTCTTGTGGGGTAACATTGAGGCTCATAAGAAGATACGGAGTAGCTTTTAAGAGCAAGTCTAGTATTTATACTCCAAGGAGTGAAGGAGATAGGGGAATAAAGGAAGTGTTGGGTTGGGAAAAAGCCATGTTACTTGCCCCAACACCCATCGTAAATACGGTGGTGCAAAGAGTCTAAGGTAGTCCTGCAAGTACCCAAAACGTTTTCTCATAGGCCGATGAAAATATGGAGGGAAAGGTAACACATAATTACATGTTTGTCCCTATCTTTTTTTTTTCTCGTAATTTTTTTTATCTATACCCGCTTTTACCCGCCCCACTACCATCCGTCCATCCCCACTTAACTCAGTCCATTAATCAACTACTACAAGTCTACAACTTGACTATTCACTTAATCAGCAGCACTGACCAACCAGAACACAAAAATGTTGAGAAGAGCAGTAGCAACCTTATCCCCCACCCAGAGCGGCGCACTACACCAGCAATGGCGCACGTTAGCAACCAAACCCACCACCTCCGTATCCTCCGCCGTCAACTCTATCCTACTCCGCTCCCTTAAAGACCACTACGTCGAAGTCTCCAACATGGCCCCACCTCCGGTAAGACCATCATTTCTCAAACCCTACAAACCCTAGAAACCCTACAAACCCTAGAAACCTCTAACACTCTGTTTCCTAATTTTCATTTCTTTATTTTTGGCCTCACCTCCGGTAGTCCCATTATTTCTTAAACCCTACAAACCCTAAACCCTAGAAACCCTAAACCCTAAAACTTCTAACACTCTGTTTCCTAGTTTTCATTTCTTTATTTTTGGCCTCACCTCCGGTAATCCCATCACTTCTTAAACCCTAGAAACCCTAGAAACCCTAAACCCTAAACCCTAAACCCTAGAGACCCTAAACCCTAACACTCTGTTTTTCTGATTTTCATTTCTTTTTTTTTTGCAGAAGGTGTCGCCGCCAGCGGAGTTCACGATCATAAAGGGAGCCCTAGACTCCAACGGCCCGGTCCTGCGGCGCCAGTTCAAGAACGAGGAGGTTAGCGTGTCGGTCATGCGGCTAGCCAGCTTGGTTGAGGAGGATGAGGTTGAGGATGAGAATGGTGGGGGTGGTGATGAGGATGATGGTGGGATTAATCAGTTGTTTGTTCATGTCGATGTTTCGAAGCCCGGGAGGGAGGAGTCATTGCATTTCCTTTGTGGGTTGTATCCGGACGCCGTTGGGATTCATTCTGTTGCTCTTCGGCCGAAGTCGGAGGAGGGTTTCGTTATCGTTCCCAATCAGTTTACTGGCCCCCTTTTCGAGTTAGTCGCGCTTCTTTATGCTTTTTTTTTTTTGTTTTTGTTGGTTGAATTGTATTGTTTGATGGTTGTTGTAGTGTTATGTAGAAGAATTATAGTGTTCGACCAATTTATTAGAAAAAATGGTCTAATATAAACTTTAAGATTAGACGTGGTTACATATTGGGTTAAAGTGGTCCCTTTTTATTTACTTTAATATTAGAGGGGACATTAGGCTTAGAAAGCAATTGTTGACAGTTTCTTAACTAACTGAACGGAATCTATCAAGTGGTGTCTTAAAAAAATTGACTGAAAGGTACGTTTGTGCAAAAAAGTTTTATAAAGGTACCAACTAGCATAAACAGTGATATAAAAGGTACCTTTGAACCAAAAAGCCTTTTTATCAAAAGAGACGGTCTAATTTAAACTGTAAGATTAGACGTGGTTACGAATTGGGTCAAAGTGGTCCTTTTTTATTAATGTTGTAACAAAAATGACCACTTTAAGCCAAATAGAAACCACTTCTTAAAATTAGGCGGTCTCATACAAGACTTGTGTAATATTGTGCTAGCTTAAGGCAGCTTAGAAACTTATTTCCTTTAGCTCATAATGAACTTAGTTATGATCGCCAAATTGTAGGTGTAATTGGTGGTTTGGGTTTTGTTGGGTAAATTGATTGTAACATAGTCGCTCTGGGAAGCTTTGGTCGCTTGACACCTAATGAATTTAATTATAAAGAGTTCTGTTGATGGCCGAATTGTATTGTTATTGCTTGTTTAGTTGTGTTGGTCAGATTTACTGCATAGGATAGTTGCCCTAGTAAACTAGGAGACTTGGATTTCTTGGTGCCTAATAAACAAATTTTACTTATTTTGGTAAGATTAGCTTTTATTGATAGGAGAACCTTGGTGGGAAATGGTGGCTGTTTTCTACCCCGTGAAAGATGTTTTAGTGAGTAGATATGCGTGGTCACTTGTTAAAATATGTAGGTTTTATGAGTTTGTTTCAGCTTGAGGTGTTACGCATTTGGATAGCAATGAAAATGGCATATTGATTGATGAACGGTGCTCTTGAACTGTTGGTTATATGAAGCCACGAGGTGTGGTGGTAGACAGGGTTAAGTGCAGATAGTATCTGAATAATGCTGCAAGTCTTTTCCATTTTTGTTCTTTTTTGCCTTTGTTTTTTGTTGGTAAGTTGATGCTTATAACTTACTGACCTCATGAAATCTTGATGATGTGCATTTCTCTAAGCTGGAGGTTAGGTATATACTTCAGAAGCTAGGCATAAATTGATATTAGTCTGGCAAAAGTAAGTTAGATTCATAATGTGCAATTCTCATTAAGATTGGTAGAAAACCTTGAACTTTGATACCTTGGTCTTGCTGGGTTTATGCATAAATTTCATCTTACCTTCTACGTACGAATAAAATAGGCGAATTAAAAAATTAGGCTAGAAATGTTATTTTTCTGTGGAAAATTATAGTCAGGAGTGGGATAAACCTCACTTATTAAAATTCCTAGGATGTTGAGAGCATAGATAACATACCTACGGGGTGAACAATAGCATCCATAACTGTATACAGGTATGGAAGAAACTGTGAGGGGAAGAGGTGTAGAAAGAAATTGCTGAAGCTATTGGAGTGAAGGGTTTTAGAAAGAAATTGAAAATACGTAGTCCTGTGCAAGCTAGAATCGTAAATAAAAATAAGGAGCAATAGCAATGAATTTTGAGCTTTGGTACCTTTGTCATACTGCTTCAAATGCACCAAATTACTTAGCTTCTGTGTATGGTTGAATGAGCAAAAGAAAAAGTCAGGCCAAAATGCATAATGTGGTTATTCTCTGGAAAACCTTAGTATTAGGAAAAGCCCTGGTCAGGAGTGGGTGTACATTTTCATTGATTGTGAATCCCTAAGATTTAGAGGACATGGACATCCCGAAAAGTAATAGCATCAAGTTGATGATCTTTGACAACAAAATACCAGTAGTCATAACTTTGCATGGTAGAATCTGTCAGAGGGAGTTGGTTTGTAAATAGCATAGGCTAAAATGGCAATCCTGCTGCTGAGTATACATGGGTTGGCGATGACTCCATTTTGATGCTCATATATGTTTGATGTTCAACTCTGCTTTGCTTTGTGGATTTTCATGTTGGTATAGACTATAGACTATAGAGCCAATGACCTGTATGTGGCATGGAAGAAAACTTTTGTCTAGGTTTTTTGAAAAGTTTAGGTGCTTTTCATCTGTGTTCCTCATACGCTGTTGATAATCATTTTTATAGAATATAATATCTTTCTATCATACTCTATCCACAGTATGCCACATCTTATTTGTTTTTGGTATGCGGGATGGGAAGGTTGAGTGTTGGTGATCACTGTCAGTGGGTTATGACCTTAGAGTCTCAGAGGCTATTTTCTAGTGATGCATTGAAGACATTAATTGGTTATGCAGATGACTTTTATAAGGAAATCAGCCTTTGAAAATCTATCCTTTCAATGCATTGGCTTTTTTTATGCTAGTTTTTTATTTTACAAAATAGTGACTTCCCGATTCTCTTCTCTTGGCAGCAATCCTGGATTTTCAATCTATTTTTCTTATTACTACATGCTGTTTTCTTGGACTCCTGTTAAGCATGCTGGATTTTTGTTTCATTTTGAGTATTGGTTGAAATTGATCACATGCCAATCCACTTTCATTGCTCTTGTTGAGATAACTGTGCAAATAAATGGCTCACATGTTCGAGGAACTCTTAAGGTTTTACTTTTTAATGACAAGTGGAAAGGTAGTGGCTCAAGGAGAGACAGGAGAAACGTATGAGCAATCACTTTTCTGCTTCTTGCATCTTGGGGCATGCAGGCTAGCCCGGAATTTACCTTAATTTTGCAATTTAAATACGGTAGTCATTCCCAGTGTCAAATTTCATAATTGGAGATCATAGATACATGTGAAATGCTTTCCATGGACATGGATCTGTAGCATGCAGGCTAGCCTGCCTATTTAAGATCATACGATAATAGCACCAGACCGTAAATGGCAGTAGTTTCAGGTTGTGTGGATATTAAGAATGTGCCATAAGTGTTAATCTTGGGAACTATATGAATGGATAGATGAATTTTGGATGCAATAAGTTAATAGGGTTCATCATGGATTATCAATAAGATAATGCTATGTATGACTTTGACGGAGTTATCTGTTGCTGTCCCCCCCCCCCCCCCCCTCTTCTTATTCTATTTCTTTGATTAGGATAACATGGAAAAAGAGCTTATCATTTGTCTTTTGCGGCTATTCAAATTAATTTTTTGAAAACAAATCAGTTGATAACTTGCATAGTAGAAAAGTATTACAATATAGACTTGTTTCCTCTAATTAATATTTCGAGTAGTGAATGCATCTCTTGTTGTGCTAGATTACTTGCATAGAGTTGTTTTTTTTTGATGTTGACAGGAATGTCAGGCGTCGCTCTTGTCTCTTTGGTTTAATGGAACACATGCAATGTAGTCCATGTTGATTATGATAATTATGTACTAAAAGCGCATATGTTGCTTGATAGTGCGGCCTTAGTCGTTTGGGGTTCTTTCCCCTCTTTTCGCACCAAAAAAAATAGTACGGCCTTAGTCACCAGTGCAAAATGCCTTGCCCTTAGTTACTATTGAAGTTTGTAATTGTTTAACCTTCACACCTGGTAGAACCAAGTTATTATGGAAGTTAAAACCATAAACTAGAATATGGAGTTACAGGATTTGAAAACAACATAAATCAGAAAAAAGTAAAAATAAGGAAAGTACATAAAAAAAAGAGTTAAGTTCAAAAGCATGAGAAAAAATAAAAAAAAGTTCAAAAAGATAAGAAAAGTACGAATAAGGTGAAGAGAACATGCCCTTAGTTGATTTGTTGGTATTTGTATAGTAGTGACTCCAACTTGAATTTATTTATCTTAATTCAGAATTCGGAGGTCAAAGTTTGGCTGTGTTATGTTGGTTGCTTTTAAGAGTGGGTTTGTTTCTGAGTCAACTATTTATCGTCTTAACTGTATGTCCAGGGTCATTGATACATATTGTCCTATTGGTTAGTGCCTTAGTGGAATACAGACTTGACTTTTAGTGTATAGTTTTGAGATATCTTAAGGTTCTTCAGAAGTTAATACCTGATGCATTTGTGGATCTGCACCAATGCTCCTTGCTGATAGCCGGGCTTATGCTCACCATATTGACTTGTGCAGCTTATACCGAGTTACCCTTTTCTTCTAGGACACCCACATCAAACACAAATATTCTATGAATTATTATAGATTTCTTCTATACGAAGGATTTAGACTTTGCTACTTCTTAGGTGATCTATGACTTGTGTTTTTAACATTGACAACTATAGCAGGGGATTGTCCCTGTTGTTTATTTCGAACCTATGTCCTTGTTAATAGCTCTGCTTATGCTCACCTTAGTCACAAGTGCAGCCTAATACTGATTTAACTTTATCTTCTTAGCACAGAAACTTGCTACGTCAGTCCCTGTCAATATTGGTGTAAGTCTTCTGTTTTAGTCTATTAGAAGTCTGGAAACAAGTTCCAAGGCATGTATTTGGAAGAAGTTGGTGCCAATTCCGGTTGCACTTATGCAGGAAGGTAGTTTGGTGCTGTAGGTTTTTACAAGTCACGAAGTTTTTATTCGACCTAATCTCAGTATAGCAGTTTGGTTTATGTGGTGAAAAAATTATTTTATTGATTGAGATGTTTGGTTCCAGAATTTCTGTGTTTTCTTGGTTGTCTGAGCAATAATAGTACAGGTTTGTGTGTGGAAAATTGGAATGGAGTCACGAATGTGGCTTTTGGTGCCCACTAGTTGACTCAAAGTTCGGAAAATAATTTTGTAACTTATATGCTACCATAATTACTTGATGACAGTTTTTTTGTCGGAATTATTGATGAAAATTTTCGTACAAAATACATTATGTTAGTCGTTGCTGCAGTTCCCGGTGTTTAGAAAAGTTTTTTAATAGCATGGTTCAGCCAGGCCTGAGGCTTTGAGTGAGTAGAGAGGCTTATCTCCTCCATGCACCTTGAGGTGCTTGAGGCAAAACCGGTGCATCTAGGCTTCTCTTAATGAATTGTCTGGGACAATGTATTTTTGGTTTCAAGCATAGATAGATGGATGTATTCATAACTGTAAAAAATGTGCGTCTTAGTAAAACATCGATTTTTAGGTTGAGACTTAATTCTATCTTAGACCACATCGCTCCTTACATAAGTTGCATTTGCTTTGTGCTTCATGCCTGAGCTTCATTACCTCTATCATTTAGTGTCTACAGCCTTAACTCACTAGACTGGAGTCTGGAGTTTACTTTTTTGTTATTACTGGTAGGAGGTTGTCATCTATCTTATTGGTAAAACTTGTAAATTGGCTAAATATGTTGTTCGTCATGTTAAATGAATTTTGTTGGCTTTTTCATTGTCTGACAGAAATCTTGATGAGAAGACTAGAGATGCCTTCCACAACTATATTGAGGAACGTGGTATAAATGAAAGCCTCTTTCCTTTTCTTCAGGCATGGCTTTATGTGAAGGACCATCGGAATCTTTTGCGTTGGTTCAGGTCTGTTGGTAATTTCATCAGTGGACGTGAGGCAACCAAGGGGATTGATGAACCCAAAGCAGCTACTGATGCTAGTAAACCAAAGGTAGTTAGAGGTGCTTGATATAGTCTTCTACGCGATCGTGCTGGTTTAGTAATTAGAGGAATGTAGGCCAGGAGTTCAGGTTAGTTAAGAGTGTGGAGTACCCTTCATGTCTTTTTTGCGGCTATGTTCGTCAGTTTTGAAACTTCAGTATATGTGGAAATCATCAGCTGGTTGCGAGACGAGTTAACTTTTGAAGAAAAAAGCAAGCCAATAGATAAATCTTGATAAGCGTGTATAACAATGCCTGCCCATGACACGTGGCCATGTGTTTACACATTTGTGGACATGTTGGTGGCGCGTGTGAACCAAATGTTTGATCTTTGCACATGTATGACAGCCGTAGAAAGTGTTCTCAGATGCAACTACGGCAGTGCATTCACCACGCTAATTGCATTAATTGTATACATGGTAAATGAGTGCTTATTATTTTTTATAAAAACGAGATTGTATGCATCACAGTTCACAGAATAGTTAAGAAAAGGAGAAATTACAATCAGAAAGGCTCGTCTCTTACTCCCAATTGCAATCTGTAGTAATCTTTATGAATCATACAGGTTACATACAAAATTCAATTTCAGGATTGCATTTTCAAGGCTAAAGCACTTTTGTGTTATATGTTCCACAGCAAAGAAACGTCATGCTATACAGGTAAACGATCCTGCTTCGGAGCTGCTCCTGAAATAGGCAGTGAGAAAATAGTGTTCTCAAAGAGGCGGCAAACAATCTCACTGTCCGTTGGAAACATTATTCTCTTTTACAGTACATCAAGAGCTAAATGGCAATGGAGTGGCAATACTCCTAAATATTTATTATTCGCCAGTTTAGAGTTCAGAGGAACGTGTTCACGTGTACAAGGTTTCCGATCAATTAACTGGTAATGGCCTCAGCATCTTCTTTTGCTGCTACATTCTCAGTTGGGAAACATCAATTTATGTTGGAGAACTGTACCAAAGTGGAGTAGCATTTTTAGGTTGATAGTAGACTGTGTTAACTCCACTTCCAGTGACTTAAATTTTATGGCTTGGTTGCGTAGCATGACAGATTGACAGAGGTTGATGCCACTTTCTTTTGTTTATCATCAACAAAAACATTCGCTTAGTTTTCTATGTCGAGACTCGAGTGGCAATAAAATTCAGCTCGAATTGAATGAACTATGTATAATGTACCCCTTCATTAGGTGAGTTGCTTTTAATAATTTGTGCGGGTTGAAAGGGAATTTAGAAAAATTATTGTACATTGTTTAAGCGCAATTATCGTGTCTCATTGAGGTTCTAATGGCCAACTCTAGCTCTCTCAACTCTGCCCTCCGTTTATTTAACAGGTTAGCATTTAACTAGTGTTTCTGAGTTTGACTCCATTGAATGTTGCTTTCACAATGATTTCCAGCAGAATATGCCATATCAAATGTAGAGTCATCGTACAAGGGGACATCATATTAAAACTCGAGAAATCAAACATGATTTTAGGAGAAATTTTATTAAGGAAAATGTAGAGAGGAAATGTGTTTATTACATATTACTTTCTTACAACAAATGAAGTCACTAATTGCTATTTATAGTCAACTCTAACTAACTGACTAATCCTAACAGAATTCAGTTACAACTGATTCTGACTAGATACAGTGTCCAGATTCAGTTACATCAGTTACAGCTCGAGTAACTAACTAATGATTAAAATATCTATTACATAAATATCTACTGGATTGCTGAGCTGGAAAGCTAACGTGGACTGCTTGGTCTCTGATCAACTGGTAACTGCCTCACTCTGCTGATGTCTGTTGCTGTCTGACTACGATGCTGCTAGTATATTCAACAGCCCTAGCTTGGAGGACAAAAATTTGTGTTGCTCCTCACCTAGAGCTTTAGTTAAAACATCTGCTAATCGGAGGGAAGATCTACCATGATTAGTTTCTAGAAAACCTTCCTACACTCTTTCTCTGACATAGTGAACATCTAGCTTCAAATGCTTTGTTCTCTCATGAAAAACAGGATTTGCTGCAATGTGTTGAGCTGCTTGGTTATCACAATATAAAGTGACCAGAAGAATAACAGAAATGCCCAAGTCTGCAAGCAAGCCATGAAGCCAAACTAATTTACTAGCAGTATAACTCATACACCTATATTCTGATTCTGCTGAAGATTTTGAAACAGTTTTCTGTTTCTTTGTCTTCCAGGAAATAAGAGAACCACCCAAGAAAATGCAGTAACCACTTAAAGACCTTGAGGAATATGAACAAGAGCCCCAATCTGCATCACAATAGCCATATAAAGTGTAATCCACTGCAGCAGAATAAAATAGGCCAAGAGTAATAGAGCCTTTCAAATATCTTAAAAGATATAAAGTTGCAATCAAATGAGGCTGTCTTGGATGGCTTAAGAACTGACTTAGTTGTTGAACAACATAAGAAATATCAGGCCTTGTGAGGTTAAGGTGGATCAGGAAGTAAGTCACCTTCATGCTCTGATACCATGTTAAATTTCATAATGGGCTTGGGCCAGACCCATAAGGAGGAGAAAGAGCCCACAATATAACCCAAGTGAGGTT
>CAAKMY010048359.1:0-12501 GCA_901111285.1 Corrigiola litoralis | reverse complement strand
CGACGCATCTTCTCAATCTCCCACATGGAGTTCATTGGAACTGGGTGGTTATGTGATGGGTGGTTTTGTTGTTCGTGTTGAAGGAGGGGTGTAAAGGAAAGAGTAGTCGTGGTATATAAGGGGGTGGTGTGGTGTAAAGGAGGTTGTGGAGGCGGCGGTTGGGTAGAGTTTAGGGTTAGGGCTTGGTCTTGTGGCGGCGGCGGCGGCTGAGTTAGGGTTAGGGTTTGCTTTTGTGGGTGGTGACGGGCTGACGGCGGCTGGGTTAAGGTTTGGGTTTGGTCATGTGAGTTGTGGGCAGCGACGGCGACGGCTGGGTTAGGGTTAGGGTTAGGGTTTGTACTTGTTGGTGGTGGCGGCGGCGGCTACGGCTCTTTTAGGGTTAGGTTTTTGGTTTGGGCTTGGGTTGTGCTTGTATTGATTTTTTTTGTTGCGAACTTGTGCTTGTATTGATGGTGGTGATTAATAGTTATTTAGGGTTAGGGTTAGGTTTAGGGTTTAGTTAGGGATTGGTTTAAATTTGTTTGGTTATCAAGTTGCAATATTAATTAGTGGCATGTATTAAAATATTTGAAATGAAATTTTATTGTATATTGAAATCAAGACTTAGTACTCAGTTTCAAGAAATGAATTCCATGTGCTTCCCAAACAAGAATTTGGAATTGGAATTGGAATTGAATTTTGGAATTTCAATTTCATGAATTGAATTCTATGTATTCAATTCAATTCTAAGTTCCCAAACGCTACCTAATTCGAAATGGTACCCAATAGGAATTTGTTCAAGAAAATTAAAGTAGCATGTAGAAAACCAATGAACATTAACAAAATCAGATGACATAGTGGCATGGATTTGTGATATATGAATCCCAGTACAGACTAATAGTTAAAATAAATAGACAGATATATGTATAGAGAGAGAGAGCCATAAACGACAATTGTACAATAGGTGGGAGTAATTAGAATATTGTGACCCAACATTTAGTGTGTTAGTTAGGAGAAAGGGTTAATGTGTTGAAGAGCAGTTTATATTTGACTTGACTTAAAATAAATATACAGTGGAGCTGACAAAGTCGTTGAGTGTTTACACTGACTAGAGGAGTCTCAGTCATCATCCAGCCTCTAAGAAACTTGTATCCTAGCTACATCATTTACTAGATTCTTATCCTTCATTTGACCAATTTGATTGTCTTCTTTTCCTTTGAAGTTTTATAGATCATGGTTTTTTCCCCTTCTATTAGAATAGATAAAACTGAGGTTAACCCATCAGTATTCAGAATTTGTGGTTCTACTACTCTCCTCCAGGTCGTCAAATTGAGCTGATTCTATGTATGGCATGGCCACTTGGGTGATACTTTTGGGATAAAGCTGAGTACATCTGGACCTGTCTAGACCTTGTGATCAACGAGACTTGTTGTGGTTCCATTCTTATAGCGTGATTCACATAATAGCTGGGGTGGTATGGGGAGTTGGTTTGGCTATAGATCGATGTTGGTTCGCAATCAAGGCCCCAGTTTAGATTTACCTGAAATATTGGTACGCTTTTCCTATAAATCATTGAAAAAAGCAACCCAAAATTTCAACACCAAGATGATAGGGAATGGAATTTCGTCTTCTTATAAGGGTACCCTAGAAGATGGGTCTAAAGTCATGGTTATTGTAATTGAAACTGCGAGGCAACTCGAAGACATCACTTCAATTATCAAAATCATGTCTGGTATCAAGCATCGAAACGTGGTTGAAATCATTGGATACTGCATTGAGGGTGATCATAGGATAATCGTGCACGAGTTTGTAGGGGACTATACTCTGGACCAATTGTTGTTTCCTGGTTCTGGTATAGAGCATGCTACCTTAGATTGGCTGGTGAGAGCTTCCATATGCATTGGAATTGCTCGTGGTCTGGAATATCTTCACCATGGCATCAGCCCCCGAGTGGTGCATCGTGATGTCAAGCCTAAAAATATAGTGCTAGACGGGTGCTTCAATCCCAAAATAGTAGACTTTGGGCTAGCATGTCTCCTTGAGGACAGTGAAGTCGATCATAGTGACACACTCGTAGGAACTATTGGCTTTTTTGATCCTGAATATTTGTCTACTGGAACATTTACGGAGAAGGCAGATGTTTATGGCTTCGGAGTCCTCCTACTTGAAGTTATCAGCGGTAGGAAAGTTTTTTCATTGGTGAGGTTGGCAAACGATGATGATGTTCCTTTGAAGGAATGGGTTAGGGAACTTTCTGAAAATGGTAGGGTCCGGGAGGTCATTGATCCAACTCTGGTTGAATATCCGGAGAATGAGGTGATACGCTTCATCAATGTTGCACTCTTTTGTATTCAAGCATCTTCAGATCATAGACCAAGCATGTTTGAGGTCTGGCATATGCTGTCAGGAAGTTATGACATGAGTAGGAAGGTACTTGGAAGGCCATGGGACTCCTGGTCATCAAGCAATGACAATGAGTATAATGATCCTGCTCTCGGTACGTTTTCCTAAAATAGTTTTTAGTAGTTCATTAGTTGTACCTGCCTTTCCCTGCCTACACAATTCTCGGTAGTCATCGATAAGTAAAAGACAAGCTTAGATTTAAGCTCATGCTCGGCAAAGTTTTTCTAAATGTTTCTTAGAAGTCTATTAGTTGCATCTGTCTTCCCCAGCTAGTATGGTTTAGAAATTAGTAGAGTACAAGCAAGCGTAGCTGATAATTCGCAATTACCAACAGACAGTCTGAAACCTGCGCTGTCAGCCTGTCACTCGATTAATTTCTAACTACTGAAACCAACTGAAAAAAACTAAGTGATGCTCTGATTAGATCATTAAATGTCTGTTTCACCTTGTTTATACAGAAAAAGTGGTATATAAGACCTGATTTAGAGTTATTTAATCTTTCAGTTGTAATAGAGTGAATCTGAAGAAGAATTATGATGGCAAATATATCACTAGCATCCTACGTGTTCTTTTTATTTTTTCAGTTCTCATGTTTTATTACTCAATCTGATCAATTCCAAGCTATCATATGGTATAGTTTGTACATCCTAGTATCATTTATTGAACAAAAGCGGAAATAAAGAGCAATGTTTGTAGCTGAGATTACAGCTTGATTCGAGATAAGAAATCAACCACTTTAGTTGTATATTTCCTTCTGAATGTTAACAATTACATGACCTCTATATATAGGTCCAAGCTACTAAATATCTTATACAAGAAAGACTGTCATCGAGGCTACTAAACTACAGCTGTTACGCTACAATTGGAGCAGGACTACAGTCCAAATCTTAGGCCTGGAACTTTCCATAATGATGAGCTGTGCAATCATTAGATAGGATCTTGGAATCATGAGTCACGTTAGTCCCAACGGTTGCTTAGCAAATCAAATGAAAGTTAGGACCACAGCTAAGGACCACACACGAGAGAGTGAGGGAGGAGTGCTGACACTGCAGATAAACTTGACTGGTACTGCTTGTGTGAGCTCAGCTACACGCTTGTTATCATACTCCTCAGAAGCTGTGCTTGAGTGAGAGCTGCAACATGATAACTATGTTGTATACTACTATATTATCAGTTCAATATCCCCTCCTCAAGGAGGACTTGGGAGTGGACTAAGGACAAGTCCAAGCTTGGCACTAAGAGTGAAATGTTGCTGTTCGTGCAGGCTCTTAGTCATTAAGTCAGCTAGTTGAAGAAAAGTACTAAGATGCTGAGTTTGAACAAAGCCAGAAGTGACATTTTCTCGCACATAATGACAATCAAGCTTAAGATGTTTAGTCTTTTCATAAAAGACAGGATTTTCAGCCAAGAATTGAGCAGCTCGATTGTCACAATAGAGAAGGATTGGCTTAGGAACTGGAACATGTAGGTCACTCAATAGGCCATCCATCCAAACAATTTCACTCGTGGTGTGTGACATGCTCCTATACTCGGCTTCAGCTGATGATTTTGATACGGTCTTTTGTTTCTTAGTCTTCCAAGAGACTAAGGAATCACCAATGAAGACGCAATAGCCAGTTAGGGACCGTCCTGTAAAAGCACAAGTGCCCCAATCAGAGTCACTATATGCAGTAAGAGTAAGGTCTGGGTTGCTGCTATAATGTAGACCAATATCAATTGTGCCTTGTAGATAACGAATGACATGAATGGCTGCTTGCAAATGAGGCATGCGTTGCTCACACATGAATTGACTAAGTTGTTGAGTGGCATAGGAGATGTTAGGTCGAGTCATATTAAGGTATAATAACTTGCCAATAATACGTCTGTAGATCTCACCATCTGGAAGTATGCTCCCTTGATCAATAGATAACTTTAAACCTCGAGGAAAAGGACATTTAGCAGGTTTGCAATTACTCATACCATTGGCATTGAGCAAGTCTAGGATATATTTGCGCTGGTTCAACATAGTACCAGTTGTATTTCTGGTGATCTCAATGCCAAGAAAGTACTTAAGAAAACCAAGGTCTTTGATAGTAAAAGCTAAGTCAAGCTGCTGTTTCATGTGAGTGATAAAACTCTCATTGTTACCAGTGACTAGAAGATCATCCACATACACTAGGATAATAGTGAACAAGTTGCCCCTTTTATGAGTAAACATTGAGTAATCGTGCATAGATTGTATAAAGTCATGCTTTAATAAGAATGCACTGAGCTCAATATTCCATTGTCTTGATGCTTGTTTCAAGCCATATAGAGATCGTTTTAATTTGCAAACTTGATCACTAGTGGCCTTGTAATAACCTTGAGGTGGCTTCATGTACACTTCCTCATCCAAGGTGCCAGGTAAGAAAGCATTATTGATATCTAGTTGATATAGATTCCAATTCTGCTTAGTGGCTAGACAAATCACAGTCCTCACTGTGGTGAATTTGGCAACAGGAGAGAAAGTGTGGAGATAGTCTTTACCCTTTACTTGGTTGTTCCCTTTTGCAACCAGCCTTGCCTTCAACCTCTCTACATCACTAGTTGGTCTAAACTTGATTTTGTAAACCCATTTCGAACCTATTGCCTTCTTTCCCTCTGGCAATGTGGGAAGTTCCCAAGTGCCATTTTTCTCAAGGGCTGTGAGCTCTTGCTCCATGGCAGTTATTCAGGCTGGATCATTTGCTGCTTGCGAGTAAGTATAAGGCTCAAACATGGCCTAAACATGATTGATAGAGGCATCATAATCTCTGTCAAGTAAGCAAGGTAGGTGCTGTACATAAAAACTCTTTGATTGATCACTAGTAGAACCTTGATTAGGTAAGTCATAGAGATAATTATTAAGTTTTGCTGGGATATGCCTGTTTCGTTCAGACCTTCTTAGCTTGTCAACAGTAGGGTTGTCATGAGAATCATGACTATGGCAGTGAGCATTATGTGCACTTGCAATATCTCCTGTATCAAGCATTTCATGATTCATGTAAGTGGATTGAATAGGTGAAAGGCTGGTGTCTTGACCATGATTAGAATTACTTGTAGTGTATCCATCAGGTGTAGGAAGGGGTGTATCACATGCTGGATTCACTATAGGAAGAGATTGAGCATGATCAGGATGAGACATAGTTGTTTGAAAGGGAAAAATGTTTTCATGAAACACAATGTCTCGACTGAGAAACACTCTTTGGGTTTCAAGATCATAGACTTTATATCCCTTTTGAGCATATGGATATCCCAATAAAACACACTTTCTAGCCTTTGCATCAAACTTGTCCTTATGAGCTATAGGATGAGAAGCAAAACATTGACATCCTATGACTCTCAAGTGTTCATAGCTAGGTTGCCTTTTGAACAGAAGTTCATAAGGAGTCTTCCAGTTGAGGATGGCTGTAGGAAGCAAGTTAATTATATGTGTGGCTGATAAAATACAATCTCCCCAAAAACGTTTAGTAAGATTAGACTGCAACCTTATAGCTCTAGCTGTCTCGATTAAGTGTCTATGCTTCCTTTCCACACGCCCATTTTGTTGTGGATTAGCTGGAATATATCTCTCATGCACTATCCCTTTATCTAGGAATAAAGATTTGCATTCTGAGTTCACTATCTCTGTGCCATTATCACTTCTGATACGCAAGATTTTTGTATCAAATTGTGTTTCTGCATAGGATAAGAAAGCTTGTATAGTTCCTTTGACCTGTGTTTTGTTTTGCAAGAGGTGAGTCCAAGTGACTCGAGTGCAGTCATCAACAATGGTCAAGAAATACATAGCTCCTGTGTAAGTGGCTGTATGATATGGCCCCCAGAGATCAATGTGAACAAGAGCAAAAGGCTTTGCTGCAATAGAGTTACTAGCTTGAAAGGGAAGTTTGTGATGCTTTGCTAAACAACATATTTCAGTATGACAAATATCAATATGCTGCATTTTGCTTAAAGAGGTGTGACCAAGCCTTGAATGTAATATATCGAGATCAACTCTCTTACAAACATTTCCCAACACTTTCTTAGGAGAAGATCGAATTACATTGTCAAGGTTACACTTATGCCTACTGATAGAACCACTACTGGCTTCATCTTTATTCTTCATGCTCTCAAGTCTGTAAAGTCCTTGACTCTTCCAAGCTGTAGCAATAGCCCTCTTAGAAATGAGGTCCTGAAAGATACAACTTTCATTAGAGAAAATAACCTTGACATTTGACTCAGCCAATATTTGAGGCAGTGATAAAAGGTTGTGTTTAAAATCTGGCATGAACAACACATTGTGAAGAGTAAGATCATGAGTGAGTCTAATCTCTCCAGCTTGTTCAACCCTTTTCATTCGTCCATCAGGCAAACCAACATATATGACTTTGCCAATATCTTTGAGAGTATAAAAAAGATCCCTTTGAGAAGATATATGATCTGTGCATCTAGAGTCAATAATCCAGCAAGATATGTGATTTTGGTTCACTTGACCATTCACATTAGAGGCAATGCAAGTACCTGAGAAATTCAAGTGAGTGTTGCTGGGTTCTTGTGCACTTTGCTTCCCTTTCAGCATCCTTGCAACTTCTTGAGCCATAGCAGAGAGCAAAGCTGGGTCCATTTTGACACCTCCATTTCCTTTCAAGTCAGAAGAGATCTCTCCTTGCTCGAGTGGTGAATCAACCACGATAGAACCTGCATTGAACTCAGTCACTTGTGCAACAAACTTTCCATTGCTTGGCTTAGTTTTGTTGCCTTTGTACCACTCAGGGAAGCCATGTATAAAGAAGCAAGTATCACTTGTATGACCTCTCTTAGAGCATTTGTCACACTTGAGATGACTCTTATCAGGCTTCTCAAAGCGAGGTTTTTTGTTGGTGAAGTCTCTCTTTTGGAGCAGCTTGCTAGCATAGCCTTGATCTGTCTTATTGACATTGTAGGCATTAAAGGCAGAGACTTCTTGAGTTTGTTGCACTTGACCAGTAACAACTCTTTGTTGTTCAGCTTGAAGCAATATAGAAAAGGCCTTGTTAGCCTTGTACATAGGCTCCATAGACAGCAAGTAAGTCCTTATATTATCATAAGCTTCATTGACTCCCATGAGAAATTGTATGGTTCTATTTCTAGACTCCATTTCTACAATTTTCCTCATTAGTCCACAAGAGCAGCCTTGCATAACACCGCAAGAACATTCAGGTATTCCCTCTATGTTGTCTATTTCATCCCATAGAAGCTTAAGCTTAGAGAAATAATCAGCCATATTGAGGTTTCCTTGAGTTGTGTTGCATAGCTCTCTCTTGAGCTGGAAGAGAAGAGGGCCATTAGCTTGGCCATAGCGTTCAGCTATTTCTTCCCAGAGTTGTTTAGCAGATCCTAAGTACATAAAAACCAACAGAAATATTACTTGCCATTGAGTTAAGAATCCAGCAACGAACCATATAATCACAACGAATCCATTGCTGGTACACATCAGACTGAGAAGGAGGTGGTTTTGGGCAAGATCCATCCACAAAACCAAACTTGTATTTTGCACCAAGAGCCGTTCTGATAGCAATAGTCCAGCTCGAGATGTTTTGACCATTAAAAATGTTATGAGTTAGCTGCATTCCTGGGTGGTCAGAAGAGGAGAGGGTTGAAGGATCACCATAAGAGTTATATATGGGTCTGAGTGTTTGTATGGCTTGCTGCACTATTGGCAAGGCTGCTGGGTTCACCTTCCACCATTGTAGAAGTAAAGAGCTTTCAAAGAAATAAACTTTGAAAGCGAGAGAGCAAGATCTTCAAGGAAATAAACCTTGAAGAGAATAATAACAAAGATAGTAGAGGTTCAAGAGCCGTAGCTCTGATACCATGAACAAAAGCGGAAATAAAGAGCAATGTTTGTAGCTGAGATTACAGCTTGATTCGAGATAAGAAATCAACCACTTTAGTTGTATATTTCCTTCTGAATGTTAACAATTACATGACCTCTATATATAAGAAAGGCTGTCATCGAGGCTACTAAACTACAGCTGTTATGCTACAATTGGAGCAGGACTACAGTCCAAATCTTAGGCCTAGAACTTTCCATAATGAGGAGCTGTGCAATCATTAGATAGGATCTTGGAATCATGAGTCACGTTAGTCCCAACGGTTACTTAGCAAATCAAATGAAAGTTAGGACCACGGCTAAGGACCACACACGAGAGAGTGAGGGAGGAGTGCTGACACTGCAGATAAACTTGACTGGTACTGCTTGTGTGAGCTCAGCTACACGCTTGTTATCATACTCCTCAGCGTGCTGCAACATGATAACTATGTTGTATACTACTATATTATCAGTTCAATATTTATACTGTGGCAACTATACCATCTCTTTCACAGGAAGCATCTATATACCACTGAACAATAGGTATTTCCCTAACTAATGGCCCTAGTGATGACGCAAAGCTCTTAACTGAAATGTTTTCATGTATTTGCTGATGCAGGAAATTTTATTGATATATGAAGGCGAGTAATCTTAGTAGCTCTGGCAAAGGACTTAATGACGATATGAGCTGTTTGCAAAGTTGATCTTAATCGTCCTGCTACATATATGACAAACATCCTATACTTTTCTAATGCTTTTGTCTTGCGTATGGTTTGAATTTTTTACAATTGATAGTACAGAATGTAGATGCTGTTAGCTGCAGTCGATTATGTCTGCAGATGCTGTTAACTGCAGTGGTAGTAGTGCAGAACCTTCTCCTGTTATTCTTCTTAGGTAAGGTAGAAAAATGTCCTGATTTTCTGGGAAATCAACCTCCTACATTTTTTGTGAAACATTACTTGTATAATGATTTGTAAAAATCTAACTTTTTTGCGAAGTTGTCCCTGTATTTTCATACAATGTTGGGTAGTACGAAGGTGGCAAATAGGTCCCAAGACTCCAGAAAGTTCATAAAAGTTACAAAAAATACAGAAAGTTCAGAAAAGTTACAAAAAATACAGAAAATTCAGAAAAAATAAAATAAAAAACAAAAAACAAAAAATACAGAAAAAACGGTTTAGAGAACAGACCCTATGTATTTATCCCATACTTAATGACAGTAGTCAAAAAAAAATGTTAGTATAGTTCTTATTTTTAAATCACCTAATGTGAAAAGGTTCCGTCCAGAGTCCAGACTCCAGAGTCCCAGGTTTTCCTTCATTAAAAAATGACCAACTACATTGGTGCCTTAAAGAAATATGAGCCGAATAGCCGCCTATGGCACTATGACAAAAGACATGGCTATTTAAATATTGCAGGATGTGGAATATGTTGACTTAAAGTTCCTAGATTTAGCAAAACTATAGCCGGTAGGCTGTACACTCAACAACTAAGCACAGGAAGCTGAGCTTCTTAATTTCCACCACAGGTACATTATTCTTAGCTTCTTCCCTTCTCCCTCTAATCAGTATCAACCTCATTTTCTTTGCTTTTTTTTTTTTTCTTATTTGTTCATTAGATGAGCCTGCCTCATCATATCTAACTGTGTTTCAATTCTTTCTATAATTTCTGCTGCTGAAAATGAACTGACTCAACAGTAGTGAGTAGGTGATTTGGTTAGTATGAAAGGTTGGTTAGGTTATATATTGAAGTTGATTCGCTATCAAAACCAACGTGAAGTTTTAGAAGCCCTTAAAAAGCTGACCCGTTTTTCCTACAAATCACTGCAAGAGGCAACTCAGAGTTTCAGGACTCGTATAAGATCGGATGGATTCTTGGACTCTTACAAAGGGACTCTCAGAGATGGGTCTTTAGTCGTAGTTAAGATATATCATGAAAGTTATATCCACTTAGACTTAATATCAATTATCAGCATACTGTCTGGAATCAAACATCGAAATGTGGTTCAACTCATTGGATATTGCATAGAGGATGATCACAGGATAATAGTGCACGAGTTTGTAGGGGAGTTTAGCCTTGATCAGATGTTGTTCAATCATTCTGAGCTAGAACGTGCTAGACTAGATTGGCCTACAAGAGCTTCCATATGCCTTGGGGTTGCTCGTGGTCTTCAATATCTTCACAATGGAATCAGTCCCCGAGTCGTTCATCGAGATATCAAGCCTCATAATGTAGTGCTCGACAGGAGCTTCAATCCAAAAATAAAAAACTTTGAGCTAGCATGTCTCCTTGAGGACGGGGTATCTTCTAAAGAAGATAATGTTGCTGGAACTTTTGGTTATGTTGATCCAGAATATGTACTGACAGCAACATTTTCAGAGAAATCTGATGTTTATAGTTTTGGAGTTCTTCTGCTTGAAGTTATTTGCGGCCGTGGAAGTCTGAATGTCTTTAGATATTGTGAACAAAATTCGGTGGATTTGGTTACAAAACTACGAGAAAGGGGTAGGTCTCTTGAGATCGTTGATCCAACACTTGGGCAATATCCGGAGGATGAGGTGATACGCTTTATCAGTGTCGCACTCTTTTGTACCCAAGAAAGTTCAGACCTCAGACCAAGCATGTTCGAGGTGTGGCTTATGCTCTCGGGAGGTTACGACTTCAGTAAGAAGGTCCTAGGAGTACCATGGCACTGCCAGTCGTCAAGCAATGAAGATGAGTATAAGGGTCCTGCTCATGGTAAGTTTTTCATTGAATCTTTCTTACTTGGATATCTAGTCGTTAGTTAGTCACATCTACCTCCCAAATTATGTAATGTTTACCAATTAATAGAGTAAAGAGCCAGTTTAGCAAATGATTTACGAATACCAGAACAGGATGGCAACAGATATGATAACTTCCGTAGAACATCATATGGAATTAGACATTAGAATTTCTGCTTTTAATTCAGGCTAGTTAACTTGCCCAACAGACATCATATTTTAAATGAAAGGCTGCTTATGAAATCAACTGATGCATTAAGTACATCTAGCATTTGTATAGATTCTTGTCAGTCAACTGACTTCTAAAACAATATATGATGGCAAATTGGCAACCAGTGCCTAATAGTTGAAATGCAGAAAACACCTGCAGTTGTTTGCTTTCTCTCTCGAATGCCACAGATATGTTCCCTTGTTTTAAAAAACAATCGAAATCCGTTTTACTGCCTCCAAGAATTTCAGACAGTGCAGATTTGTTATGTACTTGCTAGATCGATTATGAGCTGACGTCTGTGCATTACTAGCCGAACATATGATCTTTGTATCCGCCTAGAAATGCCAATTAACATTTTGGCAGTTACATCTTCCATTTCTTAGTAGCATTCTATGTTGTCACTCCGCATTCCACTGGTAAGAGCACGTAATCACAAGATCAGCCTACCGGCTACCATCACCTATCACCTATTTTTGGTAAGCACGTAATCATCAGTCACTGCCACCTATCTTTGGTTAGCTCCACCTAGTGTATTATTGTCTAAAGACATCATCTGAAGTCTCTCAGTTCTAAGGCCACAACATTTGTAGAAGTTCAATTTTTAGCTGACTAACTCGACCCAAGTAGGAATGATGCACATCATCGCAACTAGCATCTACTGGTGCCTTTCATTAGCAAGTACTCCCTTGCATAGTCCCATAGCTGACATCAAGCCAACTTTGCCTGTCAATGACACTAGACACGCCGCTCTCTCTTTTCCCCTTTCTCTCAGTTCTTAAATTTCCTAGGTCTCTCTAACTCTTAAGGCTATTGTATGCAATGCAAACTGACAAACCAATCTATCATGCTCCCTGCATGCTTGATATATGGTTCGCTCATTATTAATTACCCTGATTTTCTTTCTTTTATTGGCTCTTGCAGGAAATTTGATAGAGATCTGAAGACAACTTATGTTACAAGCTTTAGCTAGTACTGGAGCTTGTAGAGGGAATAACGTACAAGATGATACTGCTAAAGATAATCTTCTGCCTTGTGCTAAGCAGATGAGACCCGTTTCTGTTAGTTCAATTGTGTAATGACTATTCTCGTCAATAGTTGCGGTTGATTAAATCAATTAATGGCATCAAGGACAATGTAGATGTAGCTCACTGCACTTGTCTTGTGTCCACTCGCAGTCGAAATTAGCTGCTAGTTCCATACTGAATGCTAGTGCAGCAACATCTGATTCTAAGTTTGCAGCTTATTTTATCTTCTATATTGATTGGAGTTGTAATGATGTGTTGTGCGGAAGAGAATAAAACAATAACAAGAAGAACAAA
>CAAKMY010048351.1:0-12961 GCA_901111285.1 Corrigiola litoralis | reverse complement strand
TAGTCAGATGAGGTCGTACATCGTCGCGGGTGGCTGAGGGAGGGTCGTGGGTGGTTTGCGCTGATGAATTTGGGGTTCAGAGGTAGTCGCGAGTGGCTGAGAAGGGGTTGTGGGTGGTCTAAGGTGGTTGTGGGTGATGGTGTGGGTGGTTGTGGATGATGTTTTAGGGTGGTTAAGGTGTTAACGTTGGCAGATTGTGGAGGGGGTTGAGAAGGAAATAAAAGAGGGCATATTGGTACATCTGCTATTTAATCACATAGTTTATGAATTTTGAAGTAACTAATCTAACGGCATAAACATTTTAACTAACTCTGTCGTCATTAAGAGCATTTTGAGTCGAAAATCAGAACTCAGGGGTATTCTGGCTTTCTAGAAAAAATACAGGGGCATTTTGACTTTTATGTTAAACCACAGGGGTACTTTAGAGAAAATCCCAAAAAAAAAAAGATAGAGAGGCCCATAAAGCTAAGTAGGAACAAAGATGCACAAGGCTAAGATGTCTGCAATAACTGACCGCGAAAGGGGAGCACTAATTTTAAAACAAAAAAAAAGGCAACTGAAGGAGAATATCAAAAAGAGTTATTCAGCAGCAATACATCAATGAGGCTGATTCCATACAATGAGATGAGGCCTTCTTGTTGATTGTTTGTTTGTTCAGTAGGTCATTTTATTACTCCCTATGTTTCCAATATTTCAACTTTCCCAAAAAGTTATTTCCACATAGTCCTTAGCCAAAACTGCAATGACGTATGGAGGTTATGCACAGAACCCCACATAATTTTTTATATTAAACTAGCTTAAGAGGAGTCATTTTCCTTATCTAATTCCACTTTTTCCTTGTTAAGGTGAACCCACAATCCACAAATTCATATGCAATAGTTGTACAACAGGCATTCTCCCTTCATTTTGCTGTGACCTCAAGCACCTAAGTTACCAAGTTAATTAGCAACAAATACATTTTCACTCTTTTCCTGTAGGTGTACCCACAATCCACATACTCATAAACAACAGTTACACAGCAGGAAATTCTCCCTAAATTTGTTGTGGCCTCAAACATCTAAGCTACTACAGTTCATTAGAAACACAATGAACAGCCACAATTACGAGACATTCTAGCAAGTGAGTCTTTACGCTCAAAACAAATCATTCAATTACTTAAAAGAAGAGAAAAAAAGTTAAATGTTTGATATTATAGGAATTCACAAATTTCCATGAATCTAAATTACTCCGTAATACCAGTAGATTAAAAGTCAGACAAACAAAAATGCAAATATTTTCCTTCTTTATAGTCAGTCAGTCAGATATGTGAATGTTCTGTGACATTTGAAAAAACCCCACTTCATGGGTCTGAATCTTTACCACATCTACTGCCTTCCTACTATTTCAAAAATTTTAGAAACTAAACAAACAAAAGACACCCCTGAAATAGCAGCATATTAACAACAGCATGTTAAGATGGCTACAGCTAATACTAAGTCTTCATTCCTTAGGCTAAAAGATTGACAAATAGGAATTCAGAAAGAACTTACTCCCGATCAAAAAAATACGAGACAGCAACCACCATTTCTGATACCCCATCATTATCAATGTCAGCTATCACCTGATGGGAGTATTAAAAACTTCATCAGATTGTGAAAAAGTACCAATGACTTACACTTAAAACTAGACAGCAGTTCTACTCACAGGGGTGGACAGGATATGAGAATCAATATCAACATAGTCTTCTGGTTTCTCATGTTCCGATTCAGTCCAATCTTCATCACCCCACATGTTTTCATCTACATAATCATCATAATCATAGCTATATTCATCTGCCAATTCATCACTGTCACGAAATAACTCAAACGAGGAGTCTGCATCAGCCTCCAGAGCATCATCATTTTCCACAGTTGCAGCTTGAACATTCTCACTACCATCATTTACTCCCTTTGCACCAGTATCTTCCAGAAGTCGTCTCCCGGAATTCGTTCTATTCTCTGTAGTCACAGCACTTCCTAACTCGGTAGTAACAGAAGAATTATTTACTTTATCCTCCACATTCACATTAACTTCTGAAGCAATGTCTTTGGAAGAGTTAACCGTTGTATCTGATAGCTTTATGTTTTCTTCTAACTGGCTCTCATTCTTTTTTCCCTCCTTAACAGAAGTAGACGTATTCATTAAATTCGGAATCAACCCACTATCTAGAGAGACATTCATACTCTTTGAAATTTGAATGTTCGCTTCTCCTTGGCCATCATTTTTCGCATCTCTTTCGGGCACAGATGAATTCACAATAGGATGGCTTAGATTTGATGGACTGAATGGTACACTCGTTTTATGTGTGCTTAAATCTACAACAAAGAAACACAGGCATTATCAGTGTCAGCATTTTCTTTTTTTATTCGAAAGGGTATCAATGATGCCTATGTAGAATGCACATGCAACAAGTGAAAGTGGTGAACTTGCACCGTGTGACCTTAAGGTCATAGGTTCAAGTCCCACTTCTGAGTCCCTCTCTCTCCTAGGTGCCCGGCTAGTTCGGCTTAGCTACAATCCAGCCCAGCCAAGGCCTGATTTCAACTAAGTGACTCACTATCTAAACAAATAACAGAAATAAATATAAAATGCTGATAGTACAAGCTTGAATCTTTCGGCAACCGGAACTGTCGATACACAAAAGTGAACACTTCTAGGACCTGATGCAAAATCGATAAGACAACGTTTCTAATGCCGCCTGAAACACTCACAACGTTTGAGCACCACAAAAATCACGAATGCAATAAAAACCATGTAAGCACTTCACCTTGTGTTAAAATATGCTAACATGTGACAAATCCAATTAAAATATCAGAGTTCAAACATGGTGAGTTAAAAAAAGGCTATGACTACTTCTATCTAACTTCATGTGCAAAAACACTTAACAACACAAAAAAAAGTCTTATGAGAAGCAACCAAAGCATCTTCAGCATACTACACCGAAGGAAGACCTTAATGTTTAGAAATAAGGATCTGAAGGTAAGCAAAACAAATAAAATAAAGTAGGAACAGATCATTTTATTAAATAGAAGGTCACAGTAACTCACGGGCCGCCAAGTCCATTTCAGAAGCCTCCTGCACAAGCTCCTCATCATGAACATCGGGATGAGAACGATCAACAGGATCCGGCTGTAACCCGACATGCCAATTTTTAAGGACTCTCCTACGAGGTACAACTAGTTTATCTTGCATTATATAGCCTGAAGATCTGAGAAGACAACGACAATCATTTTCAAGAATTAAAATATAGCAACGGGATCATGACTTTAATATATTCAACAGGATAATGATATAACCTCACCTGAAGAAGAGCACTTCCCCATTGTAAGTCGCCAAGGCTATCTCTCTAACACCATCTTTGTCAATATCATATAGGAGAGGGCTGGCATGAACAGTTGACTGGTGATAAGCCGGCCATCCTGACAAGTTTACAAAAGCAAGTAGAAAACTGGTGACAAGACACATGCCAAATAGCAACGATAAAAACCATATAGCTGTTGACATATTCAAGTAGTATATACAGCCTGTGCCCTGTGCTTATACTTGTATATGTTTAGAGAATCATAAAAATTGGACTTAAATAAGAGATCTCAGGAAAAAAGAAGAGAAATAAAAGATCAAACATGAACCTGGCATTTTGTCCCCGTCTGATCCTTCCAATACTTCCAGGTAGTGAACAAACGAAGGAACCACAACATCTAGCTTTCCATCACTGCAAAACCAAATTAAGATAATAGATGATGCTGTAAGCAAAAGACTATCATCCTTACCATTTAACACAATTCTTTAATTCCTATATCACTCTACCAAACCGTACCCAGAAAACAATAATTAAAGACACCTACAACTATCTCTCCACCTCACGAATTTTCCACCGAATTATATTGATTTCAACCTAAGGACATCCTCTTTAATTTTGATATTTTACTATTTCTTCACAATGTTTCTACCAATCTTCCTAGAATTGCCCCTCTTACATAATGTTTCCTCATTATTACACAATTTTCATCTTAAAACTCGATCAAAGTATCGTGTCCCCATACATAAGCACTAGAATCGTGCCACTCCAAGCCATCAATTTTTTAGCTACAGCTTTGCCCAGAATAGCAATAAATGACCGGCCTATTTACAGAATCATCCTTGCCACACCCATCAAGAAAAAAACTTGAAACCCCTAGTATAAGTAATTAAGTATAAAATAAGGAGTTCCCCAAATTAAATTTATTCAAACCATATGACATTGTAATGTCGATTCCAACTTATTTCTTCACGATGTTTCTCCCTACACTCCTAGGTAGGGCTGGCAAAGCTGACCTGACCCAAAACACCTGACTAGAGCCGCCCAACTAGATACAATACAACCCAAGAAAATTAAGCACGGAAACTAAACCGAACCCAACCCTAAAGAACAAATAACCCAGTATGACTTGAACCCAACCCAAACTGACCCGTAAGGCTGTCATGACCTGGACACGAGATAACTCAACCCATAACTAAGCCAACCAGCCTGAATGCTAGCTCTACTCATAGGTACACTCCAAAAGTTTGCTAATTTATACAAATGTTTATCTTAACTAGCAGTTTAATTCGGTCTCCAAATATTATTGTTAACTTTTATGCAGCGAAAAAAAAAAATCACAACTCAACAGTGCATTCCTCAATTGCAAAGAAGAACACACCTTTTAATATCAGCAATTCTATATCACACAAGTTCACCAATTTCAAATCATCGGAGCCATATGATATCCTCCCAAATGTAATCCTGAACTATTTCATCACAATGTTCCTCCCTCCAAACCTAGGTCTACTCCTCTGTAACTGCAAACCCAAGTATTAAATTTCCCAAAGTCATTAGCGTCACACAAATCAAAAAGTCAAAGCTATCAAGCAAAATAACAACTCCCTAAATCACAAAGAAACAACCAACCTATTCATAGCCACAAGAGAATGATAACCTTGCCATCAAGAACAAATCTTTAAGCCCCTAACAGTGTCACATAATTGGAAGCACGTCCCATAATAAAAACAACTACCTTTATGTGTTCAAACGTCATTAGAATGGTGTTGGCAAAACGAATTAACTCAATTCGCATCAATTTAGATTGAGTCCAGTGGAATTCATATATTTTTTTAATAATATATCTTACTTATTGATGGCAAAGTATGACCTCAAATAGTGTCAAAAAGCAAACGGAAAGAATTGAAATAAATGGAGGAAGTATTTTCTAGTATTAGAAGGACTATCCAAGATCATATATCATAAGCTGGAAACATTTTCATAATTTGTACCCTTACGCTACCTGTCAATTACAACTCCTACTTTAAAAGCGTGTATTTAATGGTGACGAATAGTGAGTGGAATGATCTCAAGCTATCATACACATAGATATCTACAATTCTTAACACTGGAATCAAAGTACCAGAATTACTAAACCAATCATTAGCAATATACCGAAGCAAAACAGACGAAAACCCAGCAGTGCATTCGAAATTGCGAACCTGTTAATATCAGCAATCAAGGGGGCAACATAAATGCTGGAGCTCACTTCCGCCTGCCAACGCAGCTCTAAATGCTGCGGACATTGTGTGTTCAACAGCTCGTCTTCGTCACTGATTGCACCCAAACATCACAAACAATTACAACACTAAGCTAAGTCCCAATGTACTATACCATAAAAAATAAGGAGTCAGTAAACTTACAAATGAGGGTAGCCGGCAGAATCATCAGAAGCTTCCCGCTCCCGGAACTTGTTACCTGTTAATGAATCCTGCTGCGAAACGACATTGTTTCGGTTGGTGATTGTGGTCAAGAGAAAGAAAATGAAGCACCTGCGGATCCCCGAGAGTGTCATGTGATGATTATTCTGCTTAGTTGTAAGATATGAAACGAATGTTTAATTGGTAGATATCTGCATTCGATCGATGAGGTGGAATTTGCAGAGAAGCAAAACCCTAAGCAGGGGTTCAAACAAGAGAGGATCTACGGTTGACCACCACTGAAGCTTGACTGCTTCAGTAACAATCTGGGTTTAGTGAGCCCCTTTTTTTTCTTTTTTTCTTTTTTATTTTTGCACAATTTGGTCCTGGTTGGTTGGGCTGTTTAAACAAAAAAAAAAAAAAAAAAAAAACCCCGATCCGGAAAAGCTTATTTGATCTGGAAATTTGGATATCCGATCCGGTTTTCTGGTTTCGGATATTACTTATTGGATATCCGAAAAACTATTGGATATTATGGATCGGATTCCGATCTGATTTTCGAAATTTCAAATATCCAAAATATCCCAAAAACCAAAAAGTTTACAAAAAGGTAACCGAAATATCCGAAAAAATAAAAATAAAAATCACAAATCTAATTTCCAGTCTCATATGTCATCAAATCACTCGTAGTTCATGCAAATGCATCAAACGTTCTTCTCTTTTCGAAATGCAAACAAATATATTCACAATATGATGACTCAATCAGATCAAAGACACAACACATACAAATGACTCAACAATTCACCTAAACATGTTACTTGTTATCGTCAAAATTATCATTGACTCAACTTACCAAAAGCGTTTGCATGGTTTTAGTAAAATATGTCATGTCATCGTCCAAGTAGGCATCCCCAATGGGTAATTTATTGTGTGGACACGGGACCTCAAAGAACCATGCTACCCTACTCCCCAAATCACAAAATAAAAAATAAAACAAAACCCCAACCCTAACTCACGCAAGTCCCATTTCTATTCCTTTTCCCCTCATTTTCTCTCTCTTACTAAATACTCCCTTCTCTCTCCTCTCTCCTCTCTCCTCTCTCCTCGCCGGAAAACGCTTGCTGCTCGCCGGCACTCGATCCTCTCCCCATTTATCTCCTCCCTTCATGTTCTCTCTCTTTCTTTCTTGATTTACTCACGCACACCAAATTTTTCTCAATAAACTACCACTTCGCCGGCGTAAAAACATTGATGAAGCTCCGACAATGAGAACACGGCAGATCGGTTGCAATAAGAGCTTTGTTCTTTTTGTTTATATCTAAATTGATTTGCATTGTAGGGTTTTAGTTTCAAGTTTTTTCTTTTGATTTCAATTTTTGTTACTTAAATTTGGGGATTTCACTCACTTTGAGTATCTTATGGTAATTGTAGTTCGATTTGTGGTTTTAATTTGATTTATCTTCATTTTTTGGGGTGTTGTTTGGTTGTATAACACTATACGAGTTTTTAATCCCATGCAAAGCATGGGAGATTCTTTGGAATTCACTCACACTCTCCTTTTTATAATTATATTTTGAACTTTTTGCATATTTAAATTAGTAGCCTTAGAAAAGGCTTACTTTCCTTAATTTTATGCTAATACAACAAACATTTGAACAATATACGAAGAAGGAAATATATTAAAAGGAAAATAATATTTATATGGATCACGCCTTTAAAAGTCATTATATATAAGTTAGAGTTTTAATATTTAAAAAATATAACATACAATAATAAATTATAAAATAAGTGAATTTTGATGATAATCAACATATAAATGTATAATATTATGGAAGGAAGAGAAAAACGAAGGAAAAAGATGTCAGAATACATTTCTAATATCACTTACATGGAAATGATTAATTTGGAGTTGCTTCACATTACATGCACTTGAAAAAAAAAAATATAACGTTGAAGATTATGTGAGTAACTCCAAAAATCAAACACAAAAGTAATATGTGTCAAAAACCTCACTAAATCTAATAGAATTAATTGTTACATAAAAATAGATGTTAAAATTGGATCAATAATAACTTAAAATATTTCAAATGAATGGAGAACAAACAATAATTTGGTTTTCGAGTAATGAATCGGAAATTGCAGATAAAATATTAAATATTATATGAAGGTCGTAGAAATAAAATAGTACTACACTCATATCAATTCATAATAAGCGGTGAACTGAAGCCAAAAGATGAAATAAGGATACCTCAAAAACGATGATCAAGTGTTGAAGGAGGATGCAAATAATATTTGATTGCTCTTATATAGACCATTTGCAAGTGATTGAGTAAAAGAGGAAAACCAATAGTCAAATATTGGGAGTTTAACTCAATTCATAAAGAGATGTTTTAATGAGTTTAATTAGTTAATTTAAAACACAATTGAACTATGACTGTTATAGAAGTTAAAAAGTCTTTAATGAAGATGGTGTCCTTTGGCTTACTATCCTACATAAGTTTCAATAGGAGTTTTTTTTCAATTTATGACCCTATTAAATACGCGCCACGTGTCGTTGCTATAGAAATTCTTAAGTGTTTAAGATAATAGTATAGGTATAGATTTGATGAGTTTTGTCATGTGTTTGGTGAATATGAAATATTCTCTTTAAGACTATGAAAAATTAAGTTATTATTTTTTGTTATTTTTGATGAGTATATAATTGTGTTTGATGAATCCAATTATTTGTAATTTTTAAATGTATATAACATTATATTTGATGAATACAATATTGTTTTTGGTGAACATGAGAATTGGTGAATATGACATGTTTTAAGTCATTTGTGTTTTATAAAGTTTTAAATTATGCAAAAATTTCTTTATTTTTTATGTTAAATAATGAATTGTGTATATATAATTTTTATTGAATATTGACGCACATTTTAATTAGACAAAAATTCAGTGAATATGACTAATTAACACATTTTGTGATTATGAGACCGATTCTGATGAATGTGATGACAATTTTGGTGAGTATTATACCAATTTAGATGATTATGGTAATAAAATTGCACATAACTCTTTTTCGACAAGTGTGATAGTAAAATTAGCAAATATGACTTTGATAAATATGACAATAACTGTTGGTGAACATGACAATCACTTTTAATGAACATGAGAGTTCCCAAAGGAAAACATAAATACAAATCGGTTCACAAAAAAAATTATCAAATTTTTAAAACTTCATAGTTATGATATTTTTTTTTTTATGATTATGAGTTCGATTCTAATGAATATGAGTATAAGTTTGATGAATATGACAACAATGCTTGGTGAATATAACAACAATATTTGGTGAACATGACAACAATATTTGGTGAATATGATAACATTTTTGGTGAGCATGGCAAGGGCACATGTGATACCCCATATTTGAGATGAAAATTGATGAGTGCTTAAGAGGATGTATAGTACTACTCATACCAACAAGATGCATCTTCTTTTTAGGAAGCCCATTTGCTTAAAAAGTCCACAGTTAAGCGTGTTTGGCTAGGAGTAGTACAAGGATGGGTGACCTCCTGGAAAGTTTCCCAGGTTGTGCACAAGTGAGGACAAAGTGTACAGAAAAGACCAGTGTTGGTACAGTGGGGTCTAACACAACCTGGAGAGCCACATTTGGGGTGTTACAGGCTCCCACTAGTGGAAGAATACAATAGATGGAGGGTTTAGACATCACACTCGACAAGGTGCAATGCCTATTCTAAGACCGGTGGCAAATTTCTATAACTTATTTCAGTTAAGAAAAAAACCGAAAATGGTATAGGAGTCGTGTATCTTAAATGTGATGTTTATACTTGTGATTGTTTATGTTTTAAAAATGAAAAATATAAATAGGACATGTAAAAATTGACCCAACTCTTTTCATTTCTTCATATTTCATTATCACACTCTCTCTTTCTCGCTCCTTGCTACTTTCTCTCTCATAGGGTGTAACACCCCCGGATAAGGCCTCCCTAATAACTACCAAATTAGGATTTATTACTTATAATACTTTTCCAAATCCGGCCTTATCAACCCGGTTGTATTACCGCCACAACTATCAAATTATACTAAAACCACTTCATTAAAATAACTTAATAGAAGTAAGGCATTTATAAAATCAATTTCAGCTCCAGCCTCTTACAAATATTTTGTAATAATAGCAAGGTGAGTAGGTAGTTCTTTTAGTGTTGCATGATCGACATCTTTTGCAAATTAAAGACTTAGATAATAAATACACAAAGTTTTAGAAGTCCAAACTTATTACAATCCATAATATAAGTCCAAGTCCAAATACAAAGCATAATAAGAGTTCACGAGTTACAACCCAACTCGATAAGCAATATAATACAAATTTTATGAAATACGGGTGTATATGCTAAGGGGATGAAAAGCAAAAACCAACCAACTCCTAATATATGGATTCGAGTAATATAATACACCAAAAGACTCGATCCTTTTCAATTTAGATCATTTTCCCCCTAGCTACTACCCTATCAATCAATGGTACTAAGTACCCAGTCTCACTCGAGGGAAATCACAGTGAAATTAGCAATCATTGTCACTCGGGCCCTCCAAGCCTCCTACAGGCTCTTAGTCGAACCCTAAGGAAGCTACGAATACAGGACCGGTGGGGGCTTTCTGTATGCTACTTTCTCCAACCTCTCATATTGAGATGACCCGACCTTGTGGAGGGTCTTATCCTTGGGATTTAGCAAGGTTAAACACCGCATTGGTCCCGAAAGTTCAAAATTCAAATCCAAACACAATAATATAATGCAACAGCAGAAGTCTCTAAAAGAAAAATACTACGAGAATGAAAACTCCCAAAATAGTTTACAACTTCAAACTATTAAAGACGGAGTCTTTAAAACATCAATATAAAACAATGTTCATAAATATAGTTGCTGGCACAACTGCCACTTGAAAACATCAATTAAATATAAAAGCTCCCTAACATGCCCTCCAATGTAAGTAGTCATCAAACACGATCTCTACCTGCAGCTACACTTCAAAACCATCACGGAGTACAAGTTTAAAAGGGTGAACGACCCAAAACATCAAGTGTCAGCATACAAGCTGAGTAAGCAAATAAACTATAAGCATAGTATAAGCATGCATAATCGACAAAACAATTCCATAACAGTTCAAGTACAAATGCATATGCAAAGGAAAACTCAAGTCAAAGATCCAATGTTAAGTCCGAGTGTAAAGTCCTACCTTTACACTTTTCCAGCTAGTGAGAACGTGATTGTTTATACACACTATTCATAAGGTGTAATTCAACACATTTTACTCTACTTTGTAACTCTTTTAGACTTACTTTGATTGTAATCCCCGCTTTTGTATTTTGCACTTTAAAGTCATAAAATTAATACTTCTTTGTAACAATAGAAGTCTAGGGGTATTAGCCACTTCACATTGGTTCCAACAAGTCACGAGATGATCAAGAGTTGATGGAAGGAGGTGATGAAGCCAAATTGACAAGCATTGATGCAGAAAAGTAAGAGGAAAAGCAGTATGTCAACTTCAAGATGACATATCTCCTAAAATAAAGAAGCTTTTATAGCAATTCTAATTGTAGAGTAAAATTTTGGATTTTAGTTTTCCAACGGTATATTACACGCTTCATTAGGATAAAAAATAAGGGATATATGAGCAACAACTTTCCAGGGGCCAGTCCGCTAGTAGCGGACTCATCTCCGCTACTAGCTGACAATTACTGTTCACGGTTTTTGTTCTATTTCTCTTCTAGGATTTGTTTAAGTAGAGAAGTAGGTAATACTTTTAGGATATCTTTTCATCATCTTTCTCTCTACTTTCATCATAGAACTTTGATAAGTGCGTAATTATACATATTTTTATTCTTTTATACTAGGACTTTATGGGTTATTTGGATATAATTTTGTGCATTTAAGATGAATTTGTCAATTTGAGATTTATATTCATTGAACTAATATTTTATATCTAAATTGACTACATTTGCTTATATTTTTATTTTTTGTAGGACTTGGATGTATCAAAGTTGTTGAGCCCAAGTTAATAGCTACAAGAGGAGAAAGGATTATTTCAAAATGGGCCAAACCAAACAAGTCATGGAATACAAGATGAAATGATCAAGAAGTACATTGACCGAAAAAACAAGCAGAAGAAAAAGAAAGACTAGCAGCGAACAACCATCAAAAGGAAAGAAAAGATAAAAAAAAAGGAAGCAGATTAACTACAGATCACGTGGGAATTCATTTTCCCCAACTTTCCCCATTTCTTATTCGCATTCGAACATTTCATTAATTGTTCTGCCAACTTTCACAATATACACATACCTTCCATTTTCATGACTACCATTTCTCTCTTTACATCTGATTCTTGCCATAATTTATTCTCCCCATTTATTTTTACCTTATTTCAACCCACAAAATTATGTTTTTCCATATATTATGATGAAATTTTGGGGTGAATTTCGAATGGGACATTTCTGAAGATTTTGGGGAAGCTGCAAGTTCACGTATATATATTCCATCTCAAGGTCACATAGGGGTGTAAAGCATCATATTCGGGACAACGTCTGGAGAGAGTTGAAACAAAGGAGCTTTGTGAGTACGACTGAAGGACGTGCGAAGGGTCTTGGAGTTGGACAAATCTGTTGGAGTCGGCTACTCGACGTTCACAGAACGGTTGGCGAGCGATATTTCTTAAGTTCTCCTCTTTGATTACCTTAGTACTAATTTTAGTCTTTACTTCAAATTAGGATCTTGTACTTGATTTTAATGGATGATTTGGAATTTTGATATGACTATTTGATTAATAACATTTGGATGATTTGTTCTATACTTTTATAATTTATAAATTATGTACGATTGCTATCTTTCCTGCGTAATTTATAGATATTGCTATTACATGATTTGGCCTAGTCTAGATTGTGTAAGTTGAGTAGCTACTAGTTCATTCTGGCCTAGTTTAGTGTGATTTAGTTTGTAGTTTGTCCTAGTTGAATTATTCCATCTATGTGGATTAGTTACTTGGGTATGTTCGCTAATGCTACTGATTGATTGTTGTTAATTCTAATATTTACACTACTCGACTTAGTTAGAGTTAATTCAGGCCTAGTTTCTTATTAACGAATTGTTCCTCTCGAATGGGACCAATATCCTGACCTTTGACCAAGCAAGCTCCGGCGACCTACAAGACGAGCAAACCTACCTCGGGGGGGGGGGGGGGGTCCGAGAAA
>CAAKMY010048347.1:0-12241 GCA_901111285.1 Corrigiola litoralis | reverse complement strand
AAGCACGGGATGCTATCTAGTATTCATATATGATGAAGAATGCTTAGGAAAAGGTGTTACTAGTTAGATAATTAGGGTGTCTTAAAAAAACCAATGAGGGTAATCTATTTATGATTGCATACATCAAGGATTTTGATTATACATAAGCCATTTATTATTTTATAGTGATATTTATTATTAAAGATACAATTAATTAATAACAATGCGAATTTTGAGAGTATTAACAACATAAATTGGTAATAACCCTCATAATTTTCAAGTTAGATCAACATAGAAAAGTACGAGACAAATAAGGGAACAATTTTATAAACAATCGTTTTTTTGTCAATATAAGTAATTTACATAGAAAACTAAAAGTGATATTTTTTTATAAATTTCTTTGCTCCTGATAAAAATTCTTGCAATATAAATGCATAGTATTCTCAATTGACCCATACATGATACATCGCATGGGCTTCAAATACTTAGAAGAGGATGTGATAGTTTAAACTCTAGGTAACTTGAGAGTTTAACTTGTCTGGGATTGGCTCGTGTTCGAATCTTTACATCTTTTTTCCTTGTGCCTTCTTATTGTAGAGATGTCACGTCATGTTAAATATAAATGGGTCATCTATAAATTCCTCAACCCAAACTCGATGCGATAAATTTTTGGCAGGTTAGTATCATCCCTCTTACTCAAATGGTCGAAGGTGTTTGACATAAACTCGCTAACTATGGGTCATGTGGTTGGATTGAGTCATTTATTTATAAAATAAAAAAGCTTAGTTGGACGTATTAACTTTGTTTTCCATATGGTGAGTTATACTTGTATTGAGAGAGAGTACGTATAATGTTAGATTTGAGAAAAAAGTGCTACATTTCATTATATCTAAACAAGCCAAAATTGCTAATCATAATAAATGAACTAGTCTTGATAGAGATCGTAAACTTTTATTGTAAAAGTAGACGCAACTCATGCTGGCCCAATAAAGCTAATATATCTCTGATTTCAATTGGGCTTGGATGAAGCATTAGGCGATTTAGCTTACAAAGCGCTTGTAGATAGTCTTTTCCATGAATTTGTCATGAACGAGTTGCATCGAGTTTGTGTCTAGCACCCTAGCTTAAAACTTGTTGACCCACTCAATTAAACACGTCAAAATTTTTTGACCCAAATCCACTAACATTGTATCAAATCATCAAATCGTGTCACTTTTCGCCGTTTCTTATCCCTTCTCCCTATTGGAGGAATGATAGGCCAAACGCAACTAATGAGTGCAATTGGAGGGCCCCTCAGAAAAGACCAAAAAAAAAACTACCCACTACCCCTACTGTTTTACACTAGTGGACATGTTTACCCTTACTTTTTAAAGTGCCAAATACGAAAATGCCCTGTAAAAAGGTAGGGCCCTCTAATAGCACCCAATAGCTCGGATTGAAAGATCATTTCTCTCGCTGGGGTAAAAATCAATAATTCCCTAGCATAGGTAATGTACTACCAACCAAAAAGAAGTGATGTAATGTAAGTAATATTCAGTAGTTTCCTAGATTTGTCCAAAACCTCTTTGTAACATTCTTTCTGAACTAGTAGTACAAGTACAAGAAACGAATCTAGGCTTACACTACATAAACATCTTTGTTACATAAGTGTCACACATTTTTACATGTGATGTTAGAGAGAGACAATAACACATACAAACCCCTTCTCTCACATATAAATAAATGGACACTCTTAAAAATACAGTTGTCAGAGTGCTGTAAGTTTAGTTGATGACTGAAATCGAAGAAGCTGAGGAAACCAGCATTTGGGTTTGCTTATTACACTAATCTACACATGGGTTTGTCACCCTTTTCCCCTTTTAAGCTGTAAATCTTTGGTGGGTCTGAAAAATTGGGGTTTAATTTTTGGAGTTGAGTGTTTTTTTTGGTGTTTTTGATGCTCAATTTACTGTTTTATGACATGGGTTCTGTTCAGAATTCAGTTTTGTGTATTGGATTTTGTTATTGGAGGTGAATTTGGTGTTTTTGTTTAGTCAAAAGTGAGAATTTTGTTGGGTTGTTGTTAGTTTGATTGATTGGATTGGATGAATATACAGATAGATTCATTGTTTCGTTAGTCTTGGTTGACTTTTTGTGTAGAAAGAATCAAAGAATTGTGCTTTGGGAGTAGTGTGGAGTAAGTGGAGTTATTTGGAGTGAATTGAGCTGTGGAAATTATACTGCATAGTTGGTTGTTAGTGGAAAAGATTGATTCTTGGAAATTTGGAGTGGATTTTTTGGTGGAGGAGTTGTTTGGAGTGTGAATTATGTCTGGTGGGACACCAGTTGGGGCTAATTTCATGAGGCAGAGACATAGTTGGGGCTATGCATCAGGTGGGGAGGACCTTGAGGATGATGCTTGTTCTAAACCGACGCATTTTACGCCTTCGATTCCTAGAGCTAGGTCATGGATTGAGATCATGGAGAATGTTCTTTGGATTGCCTCGGCTGCATTCATCATATACTTTGGTGATTGGCACTCAAATCTTATTTACCTCTTGTGGCACGATGATCGGATTAGGAGGTAATTATCTGGATGAGATCTTATTGTTTAGATATTGATTCTTGTTCAGCAGTTTTAATTGAGATCTCAATTTTAATACTTTTGGTTGGTGAAGTGTTAATAAAATTGTTTCATTTTCATTATCTGACTTTTTTGCTTCACGAGTTTGTTTATGGACTTGGCTTTTGTCTTTTGATTGGTTTCACATAGAAAAGCTTCTAAACTTGATTTGTCTCACAGCTGGCATGTGATCAAGCTTCTTTTAGTTGCTTTAAATGCTTCTAATGTAAAAGATGCCTTGAATGACTTCATGGGCATCCACTGAGGACTTTTTGTGTTGAGATAGTCTTGGCAAATTCCTTCCTTTTTGTTTGCATTTGGAAAAGTAGAATGAGGGGACCAACAATGAGTTCAAAGACATCATCTGTTGTTATTTTAGACTATTCTGTATCTGACTCAGGGTCATCCTCCATGCTGTTCAAGTGGAGTGATGCTTAGGTTTTGGTAGCATTGGATTTTATGTCCACAATTTTGCAATCTGTGCTTAAGCACCTTAATCTTAAAGCTAGCCTTTTCAATGGCCTGTAAATAGCCTTGGAAAGCTTTATGATAGGCATGGAATGATGCAATGCATGCAATTAGATATGGTGTGTGGAAAATATGATTCTAGCTACCTTGTCTTGGAAGAGGAATAAGATAATGAGTATGTGGTGCATGTTCTTAGATTGCTACTGGTTAGACATGTGTACCCTGCAATCCTGCATGTCATATGCTTCTTGTCCTGAGGCATAAGAAGTTTTTTTCACATCTTACTTTCATAGCAGAGACAATCTATGCTAGAAACAGTTTGTCTTCTTTGCAACTATTTCGTGGTGACTCTGAAGGTTGCTTAGTCGTCGTGTCTGGAAGTGGTTTAAAGAAAATTCTCGTAGAGGATATATAAACTTAAAACTAACACCTATGCTCTTTTTTGGGGAGAATGATGACTGGTTCTTTGTTAATAATAAGAGACATGAATTAGCTTTTAGCATATTTTTCGAGGTTATGTTGGTACTTGGCAGATAATGTTGGTTTAGAGTTTATTTTCCAACGTAGGGTGTGTGGGAATCATCTGTTCTTTTCAGTTGGGTGCTTGTTGTGTAGGAGATATCTATTTTCAGCTTGGTGCTTAAAATAGTGAGCTGACATCCCCTTAGTCCATATGGCTGCTACATCTTATTTCTCTGTAGCTGTCTATCTGCAAGTCCATAAAGGGATTATCTGTAGGTGGAATCTGTCGTTTCGATGAAAAAATTTGTAGTCTAAAGTTGCTGAATAGTGTAGGGCCAAATAGAAGGCTGACAGCATAATTGATATGAACCCGATTTGACATATTTACTTAGCACCCTAATGGTACTGATGACAGCTTCAGAAGAGTTTCCATAGAGATTATTCATAGAAAGTAAGTCGGTAACTTATCACATTATGCCAGATTGCCAGTTTGAGAAAAGTCTATAATATCCAACCATAGAATTTTGCTCTTGGACTTCGTGTTTAGTAGTCTTTTCTTATATTATGTCCAGTTGGAGATCTGTTAGCTAACCTTAAGAATCCTACTTCTGAATTATTCTCCAGCAGTCCAATGACTCCCAATAATCTAGTAGAGGTCTGGAGTGGAAGTTACTATTCAAGTCAGACCCTTTGAATCTGGTCTGGCCCTTTTTACTTTCTCCTGTACAATCAAAAAGTTATATCGATCAATCAATTAGAAGTTAAGAACTAAATGGTATTTAAGCTCATTAGTTGCACCAGTAATAAAAACTTGTGATCGCAAGGTCTAATAGATCCACCAGACCTCGACTTCAACTAGTAATTATACAGCACTGCCACAGGTACCCCTAGACAAAAGTAAGCTTGCATAGTTTTTGGCATCGATATCTTTGAATATTTAGGGTTTGAGAATTTTTTGGTCAGTCTCATGAAAAATTGTACGTTGTGACCTTTCTAAACTGTCTTCTTGTAGGTGTATGTAGCTGCTATTTCTGAACTATTTAAGAATTGAGCTTTTGAGTTTCCATTTTGAATGATTTCATACTGAAGAGATCCTTCACATATCCTCTCTGGAAGCTTTTTCCATAAGTCAATCATGCTTTACGGTTAATCATCTCTTATGTTTATTTTTTGGCTAATTCAGAGCTTCATTTCCCCATCCCGCACCAGCTCTCCCTTGAACTGTTTGAGACTTACTTCAAGGGATTCATAGTTATGCTGAACCTAGTCCGTTATAGGTTTTCTACCTTCTTTGCTCTAAGTCTACTGTTGTCCACTAGAGGAGTCTGTCTGTGATCCATTCTTCGCTAGTTTAATTTGAACAACATTGTTCTAGTGGAATTTCTTGCTTGAAGCTCACGTCTCATCATAATCTGTTACAGTCTTAGAGATGCTTGTCGCCCAAATATCAGGTCTCTGTATCTCCCTCTAAGTTGTTACATCCCATTTCAAAAAAGACCCTATAGCAAACAGCTCCTAAATAAAGTAAACCTGATGAACTATAAACTTATAGGTCTCCATTCTTAGTTTCAGAACACTAGCAGAACTCAGACTAAAAACGTGCCAACTAAAGAAGCATGGGAAAGAGATAACTTGTTCTTTTTGTGCTGTGTCTTATCACATGACTAATCAAAACTTTCCCACCACGACCGCCTTTGGTCGAGTTACTGTGACCTTGTAGGAAGAGCAATAAAAGTGGAGGGCTAAGGATGTGAAGAGTTTTGAATATAATGAATATTTATTGCTTCCTTTTAGCTGCTGTATTATAGATATTTTTTCTGTATAGAATGCCTTTTGAGATTAGAAGTCGAGTTCAAGCCTGAATGCTTTTCAGAAAGTCTGTAATATAGATATTTTTCTTCTCCTAGTTCTTGTTCCCCAGTCAATGAATTGGAACCTTAGTGTTGGTCTTTGTCAGTAAGTCTGACTTGATTTTAGAAATTGTGTGGTCATTGAAGGGATTAGGTGTGGTCGGCCTTTGAAAATTGGAAAATCTACATCTTTTAGATTTACTAGTTACTACTTACCCACAGGAAGAAAGAGGCTCTTTGGTGGTTGACAGTGTTGGCTGTAGATTTGCTAGGAGAAACAATAGTCGTTTTTTCCATATAGTAGGAGCAGTGCTAAAAAGAGCTGTATTAGAGGTTCTAGCTTTAGTGACAGCACAAGGGAGATGATATTATCGATGGTAAAACCTGCTTTGTTGTCTACCATGTTGCCTCACAAGTATTTTGGCTTCAAGCAGAGTTATGCTGGTCACAGGACATAGACGCGATCTTTTCTTTTTCCAATGCCAGTTGAATAGAGACCAAAGAGGAAAAAGATTACATGGACAGCAATGCGCCAATGTGTATTATTGAACCTAACAGTTTCATCGAGGTAGTTTATAGTCCCTAAGTAAAGCATGCCTTGTGCAATAGCATATTGTTTTCTAGAAGGGAAATTTCCAGTGTGATTGGTAGTTCTGTGATTGCTGCTTACTTTGCAACCATTGGGCTCGTGTTGCCTTTTAATTGCAAGGATTCTGGTTCCAACTTCAGTACCAGTGGGTACATATAAGTTCACTGAGAATCTTGATAATTACTCGTATGCCAAGAAATGTAATCAAGGTCTCCGTTACATAAATTCTTTGACGCTGTTGTTCACCTTGTTTCTGTAAGCTAAGTCATAGCGTTCTTGAAGAGTATATAGTCTGTTTTTATGATCACTTTTTTTTACTTACTTAGGGATTTAATATGTTATAGTGGATAGTTACTTTTTTTGGAGTTGATTTTTAATCTATATTCTTCATGCTTATGCAATATGCCTGTTCTTTTGGGTCCATGCACTGATGCAACCCTTCCCTTTGACACTACCCCTATTTTTCTGCCCAGCTCGGGATATAGCGAGGTGTTAGTGTAAAAAATTAGTTAGTCTTCTTTAATTGATCATTATTGACTTTTCAACTTGCAGAATACCTTTATACGTAGGATTTGGAGGTGTTCTGTTGAGCACTGCTTATTTCTTTTACACAAGCATGTTAATGTGGGGTGTCAGGAAATCGAATGAGAACTGGGAGATACTTGGTGCATCCGCCTTGCCACTGGTTACTCTCATTGGGCTAGCATCCTTTTGCTTGTGAGTGCAACAACATCTATACTGACATAATCGATGATACTCTCTCTGTGTTTCCGTCTAAAACTTGTGTCTTTTGCAGATTTACTTGGGCCTTGTGGCCAATTTGGAGCTTCTTGACCCTACCACTTGTGGTATATCTTCGCACTTAATGCTCTTTAGAATTCACTACATGTATCCTGCCTAAACTAGTGACAGAAATAACTCACTTTCTTGTGCTAATTCTGCAGTTCACACTCTTCATGGCCAGCATGGTTATATCGCCCTACTTAATCAGTGGGACACTCAAGACACCATCGGATGTATTTCGACTAGATTGATGGTCTATTTTTCATATATTCAGATGAGTGGCACATGCGAAACCCAGGTTAGAGCTTGATGTATTTTGGGGAAAGAGTTATAGCAAAGAAGTGTTGATGAAGATTTCTGGGTGTGACGGAACCCTTCCCATGTTGGTGCTAACCACTACATTGGCTCTGTTCAGATCTTCACATTTACGGGTTGTATTCTTTTTCTAGGGCAGTTTATTGAGTAGGGGACCAATTAGCTTGAAACAGTCCTCTCCAGTCTCCATTTCTAGTTTCTACACTGTCTGATGTCAGAGAGGTTTTTTGTCAATGGTTGAGCACCCATCTGTAAAGCGTTTTCAATCTAATGTGGATGGTCCTTGTTTGGGAAATACTTGCATCCTAGGATATGGTGGTGTTCTTTTTTCTCGAAAACTAAATACAATTCATTGAAATAGGAAAGCGTTGATAGGCTCCTTTGGTCGTCGCCTTACACTCCTCTGGACTCCTTGAATCCAGCATAAATTGTGCTTGAATATGTTTTCAACCTCCAATGACCAAATTACTTAAACACTTGGAAAAATTCACGCTAGACTTTTCGTCATGACAATATTAATGTCTAGGTACGTTCTTTTAATATCTTATGCTATACTTTGCTCCAAAAAAAAAAAAAAAATTAAACTATACTACTCCCTCTGTTTTTTACAATTCACTACATTTGATTTTTAAAACTAATAATCCAAAATTTATAATCGAAGAAAAATAAAAAAATTAAATTATGTGAAAATATTGTTTATACATACCTAACCATGAAGATTTTATAATTTTTTCGATAATATATAATAAGTTATTGATGGTCAAAGTAACACATCGACAAGTCTGTAAAGTCAAAATGTAGTGAAATGAAAAAAATGGAGGGAGTACTAAATTATACGGATTATGTTCTATGGAAACTTTTCTAAATTGTCCAGAAAAACATAGTAGAAAAACTCTATATGATATGTGAATCAGATGAAGAACCTTTTAAATTTAGTGTTACAGTACCATTTGTTTTGCTCCTTAATGGGGGAAGTGAACTTCAGCAAAATTTGAGCCATTTTGATATGGTGGACCGAATAGAAATCTATCTATCTATATAATAATATAATATTGTTAAAAGGTGTTCAAGCTCAGACATCGCGCCACGTCATCTTTCACAATATCGCGCCACATCATCATGTCCATACCTTCCAACATGACATATTAAATGCAATTTTTCCTCTCTATATAATTATTAAAACCTATACATGCAAATTAAACCTAACAGAAAGGTTATATCGCAACTATGCAAAAAATAATAATTATGTAACATAATGTACAATGAGTGTCTATTGACATCAATAATTATCATTTTATGACTTCAAAACTTTATGCATGGAGAAACTAAAAACATCTATTGCACCTGACTCTATTAAAATAAGCAATTTGAATGTGCTAGTTATATGCATATAACTAAAAACTTTACCGTCAAATGAAATAGAATCATGATTTCCCGGGCATCGCCGGGTCTAAAAACTAGTAAATCTATTAAAAGGCGTTGAAACGGCCTTAGCATACCATGTGGACTGCCACCTCAACTACATGTCTACATGGCCCGCATCATACCACTTTAATAAATTTAAAAGGAAATGAACAAGAAAACAATAAATATACTTCACATAGTAATACCTCATGTAGACATTGAATTTCCCCACACCACCTTTTAGGGCATTATGGAATGAGGGAAAAAAATCTGGTCATTCCATATTTGGATTCTCAAGATTACAACGAAAATTGAATATTAAATAACGAACTATGAAATCCACAAAGTACAACAATAATATGATCGTGCTTCGCACAGGCCAAATACTAGTGAATCTAAAAATCCTATGTCCATCTATCATAAAGGATTGACAGATGATTAATGACTGAGCGCATCCGTCTTCAGGGTTATTGAAATTCTTATAAAAGACCGTCTGCTTTTATCAAAGAAGTAGATGAGTTCTCTACAAGTTAAATCAACTCAAATTTTATGCAAGCCTAAGTTAAGAATAAGATTTATATCTCTTTATTGGACAAATTTGGATATATTTACTTTTATAATAAAAGTTGCAGGGGCGGAACTAGGGGGGGACCCAAGGGAGCCCCGGTCCCCGCCAACTTTTGGTATTTTTGCAAATATTTGAGGATTTTTTTTAAAAATACGTAAAATTTGTTAATTTTTTTTACTTGGTCCCCGTAAAAAATAAAAAGTTAATTTTGGTCCCCCTTAAAAAAAATTCCTAGTTCCGCCCTTGAAAAGTTGGTCTCTCCCAAGATTTTCCCTAGTTGGAAATAGCTCTATTGTGATAGTTATTACAAGGATAAGCCGTGTACACTTGATTGCCTTGCACTCGTTTGTATGAGCCTCGCTAAACATAGTAGAAGTTGTTATATCTTAGCTTTAATTTGTTAAATTCATACAAAGTTGTATATAAATATCTTTTCAAAAGTATATAACACCCTCATTATTTACCGATTATAACATAACGCTTTCATATTGAAATATTGAATATATCCAACAAGAAATCTACCGCGTGGAACACATGGGCGGTACTGCAAGTTAGTAATTGGTTTGGTTGGCAATAGTTTTTATAGTGAATATATCCAACAAGAAATCTACCGAGTGGGACACATGGGTGGTGCAAGTTAGTAATTGATTTGGTTGGCAATAGGCTAACAGCATGCATGTTCATGCAGCTTTATAAATACGAACGCTTGCATGGGAAGATGGCACCTTACTGAAGCATTGTAAGCATTAGTGAGATACACTTAAAACGGAAAATGGAGAAGGTGTTACTTAACCTCTTTGCTCTTTCTGTCTTGGTGTTGCTCTTTGCGACTACAACAGGTTACTTTCGCGGCTATATCTCGTGCATATGGATTTTATTTTTTATTTTTTTATAGCTATATAGTCTGTGGTGTTGTTCATAATTTGAGCATTAGTCTCAAACTCAAACTAATATCTACACATATTCTTCTGAGGAACAACTCTTCCATACAATTTTATTCATCAATAAAGGTCGATTTTGTTTTGTTTTGCAGCTCCTGTGTATGGCATGGTGACATCAACTGCTAGAAAGATACCAGAAGAATATAAAATGATACTGCAGGAACTGGCAAGGGAACAACTAAACGAAATGAATGAAGAGAGGAAAGGAGATTTCATGCAACCAAATGTTTTGGATCTTCCAGATCATAGCACGTTACAGTGTGCACCAAGAAACAGTTACTGTAACTTATTTTTTGGACCTCAATGTTGTACTGGTGCTGGTTTTTGTTTTCCAAGTGGTCTAAAAGGTGGTGTTTGCCGGTAGTGAATTTCTGAGAAGAAGATGCCGTCATCCCCATTGAGTGTTTCTGGCATTCTGGTCTTTCACCATTTCTATCTTACATTGTGTGTCGTCTGTTTGCTACTTCAGAGGTCTTCAGTTCATGTACCCGGTTTGTACAAGAAGGGGCCAAAAATAAGCCTTGTAATGATGCTGTCTTTGTGTTTGGTCATGTCAAAAATAAATCTTCCATTTTATGGCTCCTTTTTTTAATGGCCTAAATAAATTGGTAAATGTGAGCACAAAAAGTATAAAAGGAATATATTTTGAAATGAAAGTTGGATGTTCAATAATAGAAGATTAACATTTTAATACAAAATATTATTAATGTTTTGAAATAAAAGGTGATCATTTAAAATGAAAATTTCACCTTTTAGTATACAAGGTTAGAGTTTTATAATGACATATTGATCTTTTAATATAGGAAAGTTTGACAAATGTAATCCATGATATGGATTATCAAAAAAAAAATATATACTCAAATGTACAATAATAATCCCAATTATCAATTTCTGACAAAAGTAGCCCAACTTTAAAGACGAAGATTCATTTTTCAGCCAAATTAATCCTACTTGACTTTTTTCTGCTTTATTTCTTTGTTTATTAGGGTGAAAGGTTTACCCTCATACATTGAACCCTATTTCCTTACCATTTCCATTTTCCTCTTACACAGATCTTTGAGTGCGATAGAAGCTACATTGTAAAGAGTAGATATGAGACTTTTTTTTTATTTGAAATGTTGATATAAGTAAGACTCTATGGTGAAGTATGTTGATTTGGGCACTCCTCATGATAGTAAATGGAATAGTTTTTTATGGAGTTTGAATATTTTTTCCAAATACATGTGGGCCGTGGATAAGGAGTTTCTTCGTCACAATATTTATGTTAATTCTTCATGTAACTAATGTATGGATGCAGAGGAGGAGTTTTTAGAAGACCTTTCATACATTTTTAGAGACTGTTACTATGTTGAGACATATATGTGGCAGGGAAATACTCTTAGTATTCATGTTCTTAATACAAAGGTCACTAGTAGTACTTCTAAGTGTTCGTCTACTCTGTTTGTTTAGTTGTGTCTTTTTTCGCTTTGATTTGGCCTTTGTCAAAAAAATATATAAAAAAAATACCAAGGTTTTTTCTATCCAAGTTTGACTTTGGAAATGACTCTTATCTCTTACTCCGTATTTGGGAGGACTCTCATGTTTCCATTCACAATTGCTTTTTATTACTTATTTTATTCGTAATGGCCGAGCTGAAATTGTAAGTTTTTAAGGTAATAATTTTTCATATTTTTTAGGATTATGACGGTAAAATCACTTTACAATTTAATAGTGTTGTGGAGGCGTGTTTGATGGTTGAACATCTATATGTAAAGTAATCAATCTAATGTTGATTATCCTTGTTTGGGAAATACTTACATCTGTGGATGTGGTGGTGTTCCTTTTCTCGAAAACTAATAAGTACAATTCACTGAAATAGAAAAGATCAAAGTTCAATAGTCTCCTTTGGCCGTCGCCTTCAACTCCTTTTGACTACTTGACTGTGACATACATTGTGCTTGAATAATGTTTTCAACCTCGAATGACCAAATTACATTTACATTTGGAAAAAATCATATTAAAGCTTATAGTACGATAATACTAATGTCTTGGTACATGTATTTTCAATATCTTACACTTTATTACTCCCTCCGTCCTAATGGAATCTTATCATTTTGCCATTTAAGGGTGTCCTAATGAATTGTTATCATTATTTTTATTTGACAAGTACTAGGTTTGTACAATTACCATTCTACCCTCATTTTTTAGACCAAAAGCACATGAAAGCAAAAGGAAAAGATTTTCTAACCCAAAAAGTTGTACTTTTCATTGGCTATCTCTCCTTTCCTTGGTTTATGTGCA